>JAFVLL020004943.1:0-19698 GCA_021397915.2 Tor tambroides | reverse complement strand
CAGATGAACTGAATAGAGATGAATTGTTGAAAGACCTTCCTTGCATTTCTTCAGAGCATAAAGAAGCTCTAGAGACTGAACTATCTTTTGAAGAATTAACTGCTGCAGTTATGAGTCTTTCCTTAGGTCGTTCACCTGGTATTGATGGACTCCCCACAGAATTTTACAGGACTTTCTGGAAAATCATTGGTTTTGATTATATTGAAGTCGTGAAAGACTGTATTTATAAAGGAATTCTTCCTAAGAGTTGCCAAAGGGCAGTACTTGCATTGCTGCCCAAGAAGGGTGATTTAACAATGTTAAAAAATTGGAGGCCTGTGGCTTTATTGTGTGTTGATAAGATTTTATTCAAGTGTATAGCTAATAGGTTAAATAAGGTACTCTGTGAAATCATACATGAAGACCAGTCATATTGTGTAAAAGGTAGATCTATCACAGATAACTTACATTTAATGAGAGATCTTATAGATTATGCTCAATATAATAACAGCAATGTAGGTATTTTGTCACTCGATCAAGAAAAGTCTTTTGAACGGGTAGATCACCAATTTCTTTATAAACTTTACAATCTTTTGGGTTTGGTAAAAATATTTGTTTAATGATTCGGTTACTTTATAATGATGCTACTTGTATGCTTGGAATGGCTGGTGGTTTGAGGATTCCTATAAAAGTACAAAGGGGCATAAGACAAGGTTGCCAACTTTTGGGCCAACTTTATAGTATAGCTATCGAACCCTTTCTTTGTAAACTGAGGAATGGTCTTACAGGTTTACAGATTAATTCTGCTGTTTCACAACATTCTATCAAATTATCTGCATATCCAGATGACGTAACAGTCATAATAAGAAACAGCAAAGATGTTGAATTTTTGAAAGAGAGTATAGAGAGTTTTGAAAAGGCTGCATCTGCTAAAATAAACTGGGGAAAGAGTAATACTCTGTGGTGCAGTTCTAATGATGTTGGACCACTGCTTCTGGTTGGATTGCAGTGGGGAAGAAATGGGTTTAAATATCTTGGAGTTTTCTTGGGTACAGAGGAGTACAGAAAACAGAACTGGTTGGGTTTAGAGGAAAAAGTGTGTGCTCGGTTGTCTCACTGGCAATGGTTGCTACCCCAGCTGTCATATAGGGGAAGGGTCTTAATTTGCAATAACCTGGTGGCCTCGTTCCTGTGGCATAAGATGACCATACTTGAACCTCCTGAAAATCTTGTACAAAAAATTCAAAAACATTTAGTAGATTTTTTTTGGTCTGGACAACATTGGTTGAAAGCACCAGTGTTATTTTTACCCAGGCAAGAAGGAGGCCAAGGCTTAGTGGACATAAAGTCAAGGATAAAAGCTTTCAGACTTCAAACAGCCCAGCGACTACTGTATGGTGACAATGTGTGTTGGTTCGAAATAACCTGTGCCCTTTTGAGAAATGCAGACAGTATGGCACTGGATCATCATTTATTTCTCATGGACATTGAGAATCTTAATCTAACAGGATTGACAACTTTCTATAGGTCAGTGTTGAATGCATGGGAAGTCTTCAAGTTTTCAAGAGAACTAAGTAGTGTTCAAGGCTTGTGGCTGAGAGAAGAGCCTCTTTTATTCAATCCTGCAATAGATGTGGACCTTTTACAATCAATGTCTCTGAAGGAAGCTATGTGGAATGCAGGCATAACCAAAGTTGGACATTTGCTAAATAAAGATGGATGGTTGTCAGGAGAAAACTTGGCTTTAAAGATCAACATAAAGTCAGTTCGAATGGTGCAAAAACTGTTGAACAAAGTTAAAGACCTTTTTCCACAGAATTGGTGTTTTTCTTCTGAAAGTCTTTTTGAAGAAGAGCATATCTTTCCTTTTCCAGAGATTAAAATTTCAGCTGCATTTGGGGAATGGCTGGAAGTAGAAGGAAGTCTGCTTACCTTTAAAACACTTCAGCTGGAATTGTTTAGTGACACCAGTAAGAAGACTTTATATATACTGTGTGTAAAAGTGTTGCATCTTAAATCTATGGAAAACCATAAAGATTGAAAATGGCATGAAGTCTTTGGGACAGATGTTTCCCCGAAAGGCAACTGGAGGACCTTGTACAAGCCCCCCATTGAAAAAAGAACTGGTGATCTACAGTGGCGGGTTGTGCATGGTATAATAACTACAAACAGACACAGAGCACACCTTGATCCAAAAGTAAACCAGCAATGTCTTTTTTGTAGACAGGAAGAAACTGTTTTTCATTTACTTTTAAATTGTGAAAGATTGATACCACTTTTTAATATACTGGAAAGATGGTGTCATAGGTTGGGACAAGTGTTTACACCATTGGTTTTTGTATATGGGCCTAAATATCAATTTAATAAGAAAGAGACTCTAGTTTTATTGAATTTTTTTATTTGGTCAAGCAAAATCGGCCAAATGGTTATCACGGAAAAAAAAATTGAATGGTGAAGAATCAAATGATGTTGTCATGATTTTAATTGGATTAATTAAAGCTCGTGTAAAGATAGAGTTTGCATATTATATATTGAGTGGGAATATAGAGATGTTTAAATTTAAGTGGTGTATTAATAATTGCATTTGTGAGGTAACTCATGATGGTTTTTTAAGCTTGTATGTTTGATTTTTATTTTCTATTTTAAGGCTGTGAGATATGTGTTTTGCCTAAGAATGTTGAGGTGTTTCTGTTAATGATTCAATAGATTTTTATTGTAAATTAAAGAAGAACTTAAAAGTCTCTCTCTCTCTCTCTCTCTCTCTCTCTCTCTCTCATAACTTAGTTATTAACTGTATTAACTGCATTAGTCTGCTATCAACGGCTCAAGCCTCCGTTACTAGGTTTAAAATGACGTTTTGGAATTAGCAACAGGGGTGCTGAATGAGATGCGGAAGAAATAATCCTACTCACAATAGTGATTTAAGTAGAAAAACCGGATGAATGCCTTTAAATATATCATCTGATCGATGTCTTGAGGTGTGGCAACCGTAGTATAAGCGGAAGAACTGACTTCGCTCCATTTAATTATTAGAAAAATAATGCACACCCGAGATGCAACGGCCACTCCGCACCCGTCGTCAATTATTCCTTACGTTGTAAATACTTTAACATATACTATAATACATTTTACTATAGTATGGTTCAGAACACTGTTACTATAAATTACTATAGTAAATTACTATAATATTGTCTTTATACACACACACACACACCCCTGATAGCACACCTCGTACATCTAGTACATCTCGGAGACGTCTATTTGATGTCTGCATTTACATCTGCAAGACGTATTATTTAGGGTGTTTGCTCATCTGCAATACGTCTATAGGACGTTTCATTTTAGATGTCAAATAGACGTCTATTAGATGTCTTTAAGATGTTTATGATTTAGAATGTACGTAAAACTGACATCTTACAGACGTCTGTCAGACGTTTGTATACAGCAGATGCTTTCCAGATCAAGAGATCTTTAACAGACATCTTGCAGACGTACGTGTGCTATCTGGGACATCTATATCGAAGTGTCTATTTACACTAATTGCAAATCACCCGCCTTGTTGGCAAAGGCTATTTACACTAACTCCACCCACTAACGTGTGATTGGATTAGTCAACACTAAAAAAAGACGCTCATTTAGCATCAGTTTCAGTGGTGTAGATGGTAAGGCGCATGCTGTTTGATGCGATCGACCCGCATTCGAGCCAGCCTTTTGCCGAACTTTTTTTCTCCCTTTTCAAATCTCATATTGCATCAGAAAGGCATTTATTTTCAATAAAAATGAAGGAAATAATCAAAAAGTTGAAAATAAAAGTATCGGGTAGGGTTAGGGTAGATGTAGGGATGGCTTTATTGTCCCAATAAGGCGGCATCCATTTAATAATTTGAATTAAAACTATAATTTACACTCAATACGTTATTATTGCGTACTGTTTTATAATGTACTACAATACTGAGGTGCAGATAATTGCCACTATTTGCAATAAGTAGTATAAATAGCAGAAAATCTTGCTATTTTAACATAGTGTAAATAGAATCTATAGCTATTTGCACTTAGTTTCCTGTGAGGGGTAGGTTTAGGTGTAGGGTTGGGGTAGGACAATGGAAAATCAGAAGGGTTTCTGTGAAAGTTGTTTAGGGTTAAGGGATATAATATACAGTTTATACAGTTTAAAAATCATCATATCTATAGAAAGTCCCCATAAAGCACATAAAGTTAACATTTGTGTTTGTTTGTTTGTTTGCTTGTTTTTTTGTGTCCATACTCTTTTTCAGTGAGTCATCTGAGGATTGTTCTGCTAGGAACGAATGGACCAGAAAACAGCAGAGTTGGAAATAATACACTGGTTACAGAAGCGTTTAACTGTGAAGCTCCATCTTATTTACAGCAGCACAGTATGAGAATTAGTGGAGAGGTGGAGGAGAGATACGTCACAGTCATCAACACTCACCTGCTCCAGCCAAACCTCTCACACTATCAGATAATACAGGGAGTGAAAGAGTGTGTGTCTCTGTCTGCTCCAGGACCTCATGTGTTTGTACTCATAGTGCAGTACAATGACTTCAGTGAGAATGACAGACAAAGAGTGAAATATGTGCTGAACCTCTTCAGTAAGCATGCCATTAAACACACTATAGTGCTGACTACTGATGAAGAGCCACGTGGATACATGTATCTGTCTTATAAGAGCATAAATAATGCTATTCATGATTTAATAAAGGAATGTGGAGGAAGACATCTGAAGTTTGATACAGAAAATTCAGGTTGGCGCTCTGAGATGTTCAGAAGGACAGAGGAGATACTGAAGAAAGAATACAAAGAATTTATCATCTGTAATATGTATGAGGATGAAGGTGATGGAACATCAGTGGATGAAGATCAGAGCAGATCTGGAGGTTCAGTCAGAGATGACGACAAAGAGAAGAAGGATTCAGATCACAAAGAGAACACAAAAACAGGACGTGATGGAGGTTTGTTAAGTCTTTTTTTCTGGGTAATACCTCTAAGAATTTAAAATAAAAAATTACAAGCACTACTGCATGATTTGAACTACTATTTATTATTTTTACTAATCTGTTTTAAGTTGAAATTCTTCTTAAATGTGTTTAAATAAAAAAAAAAGATATTTTTGAACAGAAAGACAAAGTATGCAGCTGAATACAGACTTCAGACATAGTTTCAATAATACTGTCACTGTTCACCCAAAATTGATAATATATGAAACTGGGATAAAGAGTCTCCGTCATGTGCTCTCAACACAAGACAATGGAGCATGAGCAGTGCTTAATTTGTAAATTTCGAGGTCCTGGAACAAAGCGGTGTGACAGATCCGGCATGTGATTAGAGGAGGGAGAGGTAACGGAGCATTCGGCTGATCACATTGGTTAATTAACAGGGTGCATCAGTTGCTTTTATTAGGGTTTGTATGGTCAAAAACCTGGAAAAGCCATGAAAATTTAAAACAGTAATTTCCAGGCCTGGAAATAAAATTTCGAAAAGTCATGGAATTTTATTTCACAAATCTCTATAATAGTTATATTTAATCAGGTCCTGGATTTCGGTGCGGGATTGTGTGTATATCGCATTTTTACTAATTCCCGCAGCTTTCAAGTTTATAATGAGGGAAATTCCTGCAAAATTCAAAATAGCATATAGGTCAGATGAGCAAATAAATCCACACAAATTATCAGATTAAATCAGTCATTTGAAAAGAGCGTGAGTGATTCAGCTGTGCAGCGTCTTCTCTCTTTTACTCTCTCAAAGCGGTTTCACATCAGCGCATCTCGTCTGCACTACAATGAGCTGCTGCACACTAATCCAAGACTTTCACTCGCATTTTGGGACAGTTGACAGAACTGTCACTTGACTAATAGGGTCATTGTTGCATTTTCACAAAAATGTATAATTTGCACTTATTTTATTATTATTTTAAGCCATTCGATACTCGCACACTCACAGTCACGTCCAAAGTGTGGTGCCTGATCGGATTTTGGATTTCCAGCACAAATCAAGCCCTGAGCATGAGCATCTGGATTCCCAAACACACACCACACTCAAAGCCACATGCTTACACAGACATGACAATACACCGTATAAATGTCAGGATTCTGTCAGCAAGCTAAGAACTAGACCAATGAAAGTGACAGGACACTGACACATAGAAAGAGCAGAAGAACAGCCAAAGGTATCAGGATTGAGTGGACTCCTCCACTCTGTCTTGAGTGCTCACGGCTGGATGATTGGTTTCTGGGTGCTGAGCGCGATGCTAAGCCATGCAGGCCCCAGCTCCTTTCTTCCTGGAAGTGCAATAGGAACTGACAAAATTGTGGAAGGCACTTTCTCGGCCAGAAGACGGTATACCAGCTCCTTCATCCTGACCACCCTCAATGGGGGTTCAGCGAGAGGGTATACAGAGGTCCCCCAAGTGGAGAGAGCGATAGCAGGCCATCTTTGCACGCAAAACGCCACCATCTGGCGGGGCTGCCCAAGACTCCCCTCAAGGGCCTGTAATGTTTCTTTGTCCCTTGTGGCGAAGGCTTAAATGGTCTCTGGACAAGCATTGTTCGCTCTGCACGCCATGGCCATCCTGCAGGTCTGCCGGGCCAAGGCGCTGAAAGAACTGCACAAGGGTGGTCCCAACCCAGAGGTACTGCAGGAACTGCGCTTGGCAACTAACTACGCCTTCCGGGCTATGAAAGGGCGCAGCACAGGCTCTGGGCAGGGCGATATCCAAGCTAGTGGTCCAGAAGCACCACCTGTGACTCAACCTGGCTGAGATGTGAGATGTTGAGAAAGTTTGCTTTCTTGATGCCCCCATTTCACAGGTTGGTCTCTTTGGCAACACTGCTGAAGAATTTCCAAAGCAGTTCTCCATGGTTAAAGAGCAGACGGAGGCTATTAAACATCTTGCTGCTGCGTGGGTCAGGCCCTGGTCCTGCACTCCGGAAGCAGCAGCCTTAGTCTGCTCGTTGCCGGGGAATTCCCCCTGCGAGGACTGCTGAGGCCCCACAACAGCCTGAGCCAGCTTGTCAGCAGGGCACTAAGAATCCTTGGAAGGCTTCAAACCATACCTGAGATGGGCAACTTAGGGAGGACAAACCATTTGACCAGCCCAGCTCCCCTTCTGACAGGGGGATGGGGGGTAGATTTAGCTTTGCCTTGGCTGTCTGCTGGACAGCTACCACATGGTCAGTAAAAGAGCAATGTCCTTCTTCCCTGGATCACACTCACACATCCAGCATTTCTGGCCATCCCAGATGCTGAAACCATCCATCAGAGTCTGCTCAGATACAGACTCCCAATCTCCTCAAATTCTGATGGAACAGCTCTGTCATCAAGCCAGCATGACGCATACTGGCGAACCCCTGTTCCCTCATCCATCTGTGGCTCGTTTGACGGACCTGGTGAACAAGGCACTGTGCAGTTCGAAGGATCTTCTGCCTCCTCGCACTGTGCATTTTGCACCGCTGAACGGCAGGAACCCTGCCCTAGACACATCAAACGTAGCTCTTTTGAGACCATTGACGAGGTGTCTGGACACTTGGTTAAGCCTCCCCAGCTCTTCCCGCTGGCTTCTCAGTATCGTTCAGCTCGGCTATGTAATTTTTTTTATTATTTATTTATTTATTTTTTTTACCGGCTTTTACTGTATTATACTGTTTCTGTGATGTGCGTATGTTGTTAAGTTGTGGTGTAGATCTGTTTTAACTATTGCTTGTTTGCTTGTAAGGTGACCTTGGGTGTTATGAAAGGCACCGTTAAATAAAATGTATTATTATTATTATTATTATTATTAATTCAGTTCACCAGGTGTCAGTTGAAGTTCAGTGGCATTCTGTTTACCTCAGCTGGAAGGACATCTCGATTCTATGAGCAGGAATGCCCTTAGAACAGGTTTCCAGACACACCATTGTTACAACAGATGCTACCGAGACAGGCTGGGGTGTTGTATGGAATGTGTGTGCAGCCTCCAGGGTCTGGACGGGTCCCCAGCTGCATTGGCATATCAACAGCCTAGAGTTGTTGACAGTACTTTTGGCCTTGAGGAGGTTTCGACTGTTGATCCAAGGCAAGCACGTGTTGGTCAGGTCAGACAACACAACAATGACTGCATACATCAACCACCAGGGCGGTGTTCACTACCATCGCATGTCACAACTCGCCCACCATCTCTTACTATGGAGCCAGCACAGTGCCACTCACATCCTGGGCAACCTCAATCATATAGCGGGCTCCCTCTCATGACAGGTCATGCTCCAAGGCGAGTGGAGGCTTCACCCCCAGACGGTCCAGCTGATTTGGAGCCAGGCACAGCCAGGCACAGGTAGATCTGTTTGCCTCACCAGAATCAACTCATTGCCAGTTGTGGTATTCCCTGTCAAACTCAGGGAAGACAGTGAATCAGTCTTGTTTGTTGCACCATACTGGCCCAACAAGACTTGTTTTCAAAGCTTGTGCTTTCGGCATCAGCATCTCCTTGGCGGATTCCCCTGAGAGGGGACCTTCTCTCCCAGGAGAAGGGCACAATCTGGCAACCGCATCTCTGGAACCTCCATGTCTGGACCTTGGATGTGACCAGGAGGAATTCATAGACCTTTCACCCACCTTGGTGAATACTATTATGCAGGGCAGGGCCCCCTCTACGAGGCAGCTTTACAGCCTGAAGTGGCGTATTTTCATGAATTGGTGTTCTTCCCACGGGAAGGATCCATTGAGATGTGGTATCGGATCTGTGCTATCCTTCCTCCAAGAGGGCCTGGAAAGGCACCTGTCTGCTTCTATGCTTAAAGGTAGGGTAGGCGGAAAAGGTCGGAAAGGCTAGCAATAGCAAGCTAGCTCAGAAAGAAAGATTCCCACACTCCCAGAATAATCACTCTGCAAAGCCACCCCTCATCCAAAACACATGAATGCACACAGAGACTAACCTGCGGCACGATGAGAGACGCTGTTGGTAGAGATTTGAATGCAACGCTGTCAGATTACCTCATGTCCCATTCACTCATGAGAAAACATTACGGTACAAAGCGCATAATATTACAATAATAACACCTTTCTCTCTGGAACGTGCTGATGACATATCATGTCTGTGCAAACAGGGTGCACAGAGGTATGCAAATACATATTTTGACAGGCAGGCAGGACAGCCTATCACGATGTTTGGACCATACTCTGAATTTGTGCTCTGCATTTATCCCATCCAAAGTGCACACAAACAGCAGTGAACACACACACACCCGGAGCAGTGGGAAGCCATGTATGCTGCGGCGCCCGGGGAGCAGTTGGGGGTTTGGTGCCTTGCTCAAGGGCACCTCAGTCATGGTATTGAAGGTGGAGAGGACACTGTACATTCACTCCCCTCCCCACCTACAATCCCTGCCGGACCTGAGACTCAAACCCACAACCTTTGGGTTACAAGTCCGACTCTCTAACCATTACGCCACGACTGCCCCATATGGGCTGCCCACGACTGCCCCGATTATGCCCATATGTAAGTCTTTAGGTTGATGCTCACATTACCTTTGGGTAGGATGTGAACTCTATAATGTCTTTTTCCCTACTGGAGAAATGGACACCTTCCCAGCGTTACTTACTTGTGTTTTTCAATAGATGAGAAAAGGCTCCATCTGGGGTGACCTTTGCCTTATTGACAGCTCTCCTGAGTGTTGAAGAGCGAGGTCATAAGTCTTTGGCGTTTGGAAGTTTGCGAGGAAGAGAGGTGCATTTGGTTGTGACATGCTAGGCTTGCCAACATATGTGCCCCCATGCTCTTGTAACACAGCAGCTGTGGTGTTTAGAGAGCCCTAGTATCACATAATTTGACACAACATTGAATTGACTGATTGAAAGGGAACATCTCGGTTACGTTTGGTAACCCTCATTCCCTGATGGAGGGAACGGAGGTGTTGTGTCCCTAATGCTACAACTCCAAACTGCCTCTGAGTGGGTTGAGACTCTTCTCATCAGAATAGAACGAGTGAGCAAATGCCATTCTGACCTATTTACACCCGGATATCCAGGGTGTGGCCAGCCATGCAATTTTTGCTCACCAATTTCATTAGCCTTTTCTCAATGATGTCAGAGGTATCTGGGCTCTCAAGAGCAACCCCTAGTGTTGTATCATTCGACACAATGTCTCCATTCCCTCCATCAGGGAACAAGCATTACCAATCATAACAGAGATGTTTTCCAGTTCAATTGCATCTTATGTTATTTTATGTAATTGTCATGAATTTTTTCCCCAAAATGCTTAGATTTTTTGCCATAATCAGCTGAATTTCCTTTCCGCTATTTTGATTTATATTGAAAATGTACGTTTTTGAACTGCTCCTAGACAGTCGGTCCAATTGTCACCAAATTCGACTCAATTCATCAGTTTTCAGTTACCGCAGTAGTTTGATGGTATGATGCCAAACAGCATCTGAGGTTGTATCTCTGCAAAACTTTGACATATTGACACCAAACTTCATTGTGTCATTGTCAACTCACACTGTCCACACCACATCAATTTGATCAAAACTGATAAATAATTAAATCATATGTCTAATAATTGATTTAAATCACCTTAAAATTACTCAGTGTTGCGTTTGGTCTGATCCTCCCTGCCATGCTTGTTCCTCACTCTGCCTCTGTTGTGCCTGGCCCCTTAATTGCTGCTTGCAGCTATATTTATTATTATTATTGTTATTACTACTATTTTTACACAAAGCTATTGTATGGTTTTACAAAACTTGTAATAAAACATGTGGACCACTTTTATGGTACATTTGTGGGGCTTTTTTGTTGTCCTTTTTGGAGCTTGATAGTAAAGTCATCATTCCACTTTGATGGTGTGAAAGAAGCAACTTGGACATTCTACTAAAAGCCCCTTTTCAGGAGGGACACATAGAAAGTCAGTAACCCAAACAAAGACAGTAAACTAATGCAAGGTAGCCTTCAGTTGATAAAAGAATATATTACAATGTAATTATATTTAACAGTGTAATATTTGTTGTTGTTTAAGGAAGTGTACATTTTGTTATGGGGTGAACGAGACGTGAGATGTGTGGATCCATTTGCAAGGCTTTTATTCAGAGATGTGGTCATGAAACAGGCACGGTTCAGATAATGGTAAACAGGTACAACACAGGCAAGACAAAGAGTAACCCTAGGACAACTCAACTCAACTTTATTTATATAGCACCAATAAAAACAACGATAGTTGACCAAGGTGCTGTACAATCAGTAAAAAATCAACAACATTAACACTCAAAACAACATAGATTATAGCACAGAACAGAGCTGACACAGCACAGTTAACTACAATTAAAGGCCAAAGAGAAAAGATGGGTTTTGAGTTTGGCTGTAAACTCATTCAATGTAGAGGCAGTTCTAATAGAAACCGGTAAGCTGTTCCAGAGTTTCGGAGCAGCAACAGCAAAGGCTCGGTCACCTCTTGATTTCAATTTAGCCCGAGGAACGTTTAAAAGTCTCTGGTTGGAAGACCTAAGAGACCTTCCAGGATTGTGAGCAGATAATAAGTCAGACAGATATACAGGAGTTAACCCATTCAGAGCCTTAAAAACCAGCAGCAGGACTTTAAAATCAATTCTATATCGAATTGGGAGCCAATGCAAAGATATTAAAACTGGGGTAATGTGTTCTCGTTTACGCACACCAGTAAGGAGCCTAGCAGCAGCATTTTGTACCATTTGGAGTCGATTAAGCGATGCTTGGTTAATACCCATATAAAGGGAATTACAGTAATCGAGCCTCGATGAGATAAAAGCATGAATAACCCTTTCAAAGTCTTTCAAAGAAAGAAATGGTTTCACTTTAGCTAAGACTCTGGGATGGAAAAAACTGGTTTTGACTACTGTTCGAATCTGTTTGTCAAATTTGAGAGCACTATCAAAATAGACCCCCAAATTCTTAACTACTGGTTTCACACAGGAAGACAAATGGCCAAGGTTTAAGCCAGGGGAACAAGCAACATCTGATGATTCAAAAACTATAATCTCTGTTTTGCCTTCATTAAGGTGAAGAAAGTTTAGGGACATCCAGGCCTTAACATCAGCTAGACACGCCAGCAGAGGATCCAAATCTTTGTTATTGGATTCCAGAGGCAGATATATTTGGGTATCATCTGCGTAACAATGGAAGGAGACACCATGTTTCCTAAAAATCGACCCCAGGGGGAGCATGTACAAAGAAAACAAGATTGGAGCGAGAGTAGAGCCTTGAGGGACACCACACGTAAGGGGAGCTGCATCTGAAGTAAATTCACCAACACTAACAGAGAACCTTCTATTGTTAAAATAGGATTTAAACCATTTGAGAGCATTACCCTGAATGCCCACCCAGTGCTCCAGACGAGAAATCAAAACAGAGTGGTCAATTGTATCAAATGCCGCCTTCAGATCTAACACCACTAACACAGCAGATTTGGCAGCATCAAGAGTCAGTAAAATATCATTCAGAACTTTAACCAGTGCTGTTTCTGTGGAATGGTTTTTCCTAAAACCCGATTGGAACACTTCAAAAATATTGTTATTAAATAGAAAGCTCTGTAGTTGGTGAAACACTATTTTCTCTAAAATTTTAGACATAAAAGGGAGATTTGAGACTGGCCTAAAATTGGTCAAATCTGTCAGATCTAACGTAGGCTTTTTAAGAAGTGGATGTACAATGGCGAGCTTCATGTCATCTGGAACCATTGCCGTTTCAAGACAGCTGTTCATAATCTTAAGAACAATAGGCCCAATCACCTCAAAAATTTGTTTAAAAAATCGAGGAAGAGTGTCATAGGAAGATCCAGAGGGTTTAAGCTGGCTTACAATATCCTGTAGAACAGGCAGAGTTACAGGCTCAAACTGACTCAGAATGCTGGTAAAGAGTGGAGGGACAGAGGGATCTTGACAAGGAGAGGGAATATCTAGCCTAATATCCCTTATCTTGTCCACAAAAAAAATAAGAAATTTGTCACACATCGCCAGGGACTCTGTAGGGAAGAGATCAACTGAAGGGTTAATGGCCGCATTAATAGTGGAAAAAAGTGCTCTTGAATTGTGAGAGTTCTTTTCAATCAAATCTGAAAAATACTTAAACTTTGCCGTTTTCACCGGTTTCTGATATTGTATCAGGCTGTCCCTTAATATTTCATAAGAAACTTGCAGCTTATCTTTTTTCCACCTTCTTTCGGCCCTTCTGCAGCCCTGTCGACGAGCACGAGTGTCCTCATTGAGCCAAGGCTCAGCCTTTGGTTTGTGTTGCTTGGCTTTTTTAGGAGCCAGAGAGTTTAAAATATTAGCAGAGATAATATTAAAATGATTAAGATAGTCTGCACCACTCCAATCATCACCAACTAAGTCGGATGATTGGGATACCTCCTTAAAAACAGCTGAAAACTCAGTACAAGTAGTTGGTGTGATCGTGCGAGACCAACGAACAGCCTTGGTAGGTCTAGTAATGTTAATATTTATGGGGACTCTAAACGTAATAGGCTTGTGATCTGAAATAGCATGGTCATCTATTGCAAAATCATGTACTGACAAACCACGAGAAAGCACTAAATCCAGGGTACGACCACGCGTATGAGTAGGAACATTCACAAGTTGTGCCAAATCAAAAGAGTCAATAAGGCTCAAAAATTCTCTGGCCAAGAGATTAGTTGGGCAACACACATGTATGTTAAAGTCCCCAAGGATTAAAAGTCTATCAAAATTGGGGATAATTCCCCCTAAAAAGTCTGAGAACTCGTTTATAAAGTCCTTATGTGGTTTAGGTGGACGATAAATGACTAAGATCACCATCGGATTATCTAGTTCCAAAACAAATAACTGAAGTTCAAAACTGGAATAGGCATCTGTCGCTAACATCCGACAAACATAGTTCTGTTTAAAAATAGAAGCCAGTCCACCTCCTCGACCCACAGAGCAAGGAGAGTTTAAAAATTTGCATTCAGATGGTACCAGTTCAGAACACGCATGGGTCTTTGATCGGCGAACAGATTCCAGAGACCTTGACAAAAGGGGTAATCCGTAAACACAAACAATAGTCCAGACAGGGGCAAACAGAGTCCAAATGGCAAGAAGACTGGGCAATCCGAAATACACAGGCAAGAATCTTCACACAGGAAAACAGGCAAGGCAAGTCTAGACTAGACTAAACTAGGAACTAAGAACTATGAACTAGACCGGGAACTGGCTCTGTAAAGTAGCTATCGCTAGAAGAGTGATAAATGCTAAACAATACTCGGCAGTGAGAGAGAGGAAGTCCATGGCTTATGTTGGGTGTGTGATTGGTTACAGCTGTGGGTGAAATCAGTGCAATGGATGATGGGAAATGTAGTCCAGGGTATAGTGTAACAGTCTGTGTAGTGTGAGAGTCTGTGTAGTGTGAGAGTCCATGTGGAGAGTGGGTGACCTCTGGTGGTGAGTGAACGGAAATTCATAGACCGGATTCATGACACATTTGTGCACATTTGGCACCGAACCTGAATTAAGTCTAATATCTCTAACTATTGTTTCAGTGATGACTACTGGGAAACCAAAGCTGAACATTGTGCTGTGTGGAAATAATACAACACTCAAGAACTCAGTGTCAAAATTTTTAAGAGGAACAATAAACAATAAACAAACAAATAAACCCCAGAAAGAGATCAGTAAAGTATGTGTAAAGAAAGAGGGGAAGACGCATGGACGGCAGATCAGTGTAACAGAGCTTCCAGCTCTCACTTGGCTATCAGAGGAGGAAGTGATGCGTCAGACTCACAGCTGTGTATCTCTCTGTGATCCTGGAGTTCATGTTTTCATCCTCATTACTCCTGTCAGTCCACATACTAATGAAGACAAAGCAGAAATAGAGAAGATTAAAAGAATATTTTACTCACAAGAGCACTTCATGGTGCTTTTCATTACTGAACTCACTGTTAACCAAAGTGTGTCAGATTTTGTTGAATCCTCAGAATCTCAGAGGATTGTGAGTCTCTATGGGAGTTGGTACAGTGTGATGGGGTTAAAGGACCAGAGAAACTCTGAAAAAATCTTAAAGATTCTAGATGTTATAGACAGCATGAAGACTGAACCCTATACTCTTCATACGTATATGAGAGCTCCAGAGAAGAGAGTCAGACATGAACTAGAGAAGAAACTGACAGTGAGAGACAATGAAATCAAAGAGTTACAGCAGAAGATCAAGACACTGGGTAAGTGGATTCATTTATTTCTCTGAATAAAGCATCTTTGTGAAAATACAGTAATGAGCTAACAGGTTATTTACAGTACAGTATATATTTAAACTGGGTAAACCAAACTTATAAAAACAAAGACATGGAAGGCTGGAAAACTATTAAATTACAATGCAGTCATGATTACCATAATTTGAACATGATGTGAACGCAGCATTAATCTAATTTTAAACCACACTGTGAAACTAGTTTATCACTTTGTCACCATTTCAGAGGGTATGAAGCTGAATCTGGTGTTGTGTGGGAGTAACAGAGAATTACAATCCTTCATATCAAACCTGATCCTGAACCAGAGCGAGAGAAGATCAGAGCTCAGATTAGAGTGTGTGAGGAGAGACCTGGAGCTTCATGGACGTCTGATCAGTCTGGTGGAGCTTCCAGCTCTGTTCAACACTCAGCTCTCAGAGGAGGAAGTGATGCGTCAGACTCACCGCTGTGTGTCGCTCTGTGATCCTGGAGTTCATGTTTTCCTCATTGTTATTCCTGATGGTGCCATTAATAATGAAGACAGAGAAGAAATAGAGGAGATCCAGAGGATATTCAGCTCAAGAATCAACAAACACATCATGATCCTCATAAAGCAGAATCCAGAGCATCAGACAGCAGAACTAAATGAAGAAACACAGTCTGTCATTCAGAGTTTAGGAGGACGACATCAGTTCATTGGGCCAAACACACAAGTGTCTGTGT
Source organism: Tor tambroides (assembly GCA_021397915.2). Classification (NCBI taxonomy): domain Eukaryota; kingdom Metazoa; phylum Chordata; class Actinopteri; order Cypriniformes; family Cyprinidae; genus Tor; species Tor tambroides. The sequence continues at coordinate 3,806 of JAFVLL020004943.1, read as the reverse complement.
TGATGGAGAAACTGGAGCAGATGATTGCGGAAAATAGTGGTGATTATTTCCTTACAGAAACATTATTTGATGCACAGATGGAAAAACTGAAGGAATTTGAAGAAATGAAGAGGAGAATCCATTCATTACAGACGTGGTTTCAGTCACAAGGTAATGATCAGAAAATCTACATGTATTAAATACAATATTGTTTTTAATTTTTATTTGACCATTCTTTAGATTCAAGAGACAGAGAAGATGAACTGAGGATTGTGCTGCTGGGTAAAACAGGAGTTGGCAAAAGTTCAACTGGAAACACCATCTTAGGAAGTGGACTGTTTGAAGCTGAAACATCTCATGAGTCTGTTACTAAAGAGTGTCAGAAAAGGACAGCAGAAGTCAACAGCAGATGCATTACTGTGATCGACACTCCAGGACTGTTTGACACTGAACTCAGTAATGAAGTGATCCAGAAAGAAATCACTAACTGCATCTCCATGATCCTGCCTGGACCACATGTGTTTCTATTACTGATTCCACTGGGACGATTCACTCAAGAAGAAGCAACATCAGTGAAGATCATCCAAGAGACATTTGGTGAAAACTCTTTGAAGTACACCATAGTGCTTTTCACCCGAGGGGATGATTTGAATGACAAAACTATTGAACAGTATCTGGGAAAATCTGGATCTGCTTTGAATAAGTTGATTGAAATGTGTGGAAACAGATTCCATGTGTTCAATAATAAAGAGACTGGAGACCAAACACAGGTGACTGATCTACTGCAGAAGATAGACAACATGGTGAAAGCAAACGGAGGGAGTTACTACTCATGTAAGATGTTCAGAGAGATGGAGAGAGAAATACAAGAACAACAAAAGAACATACTGATGGAGAAAGTGGAGCAAGTGAACAGAGAAAGAGAAGAACTGATGAACAAACATAAAGAAGAGAAAAGGAAGATGAAGATGAAGATGGAAGAAGAAAGACAGAATCATGACAAAGAGAGAAATAAAAGAGAAAAAGAATGTACTGAGAGAGAAGAACGATATAAAACAGAGATAAAAGAAAGAGAGGAACAAGAGAGAAAGATACGAGAGGAGCTGAAGAGAGAACGAGAGGAATGGGAGAAACAGAAACAACAGGAAAGACAAAGAAGAGAAGAAGAGGAGGAGAAATGGAGAAAGAAAGAACAAGAAATGCGGGATAATTATAAAAAAAAACTTAAACAGGAGGAAGAGAGAGGATACAGAGAAAAAGATGATCTTCAGATCAAACACGAAGAAGAGAAAGACCGAATGAAGATGAAGATGGATGAGGAAAGACAGAATCGTGATCAAGAGAGAAAGAGAAGAGAAGAAGAATTTAGGGAGAGAGAAGAACGATATAAAACTGAGATACAAAGAGAACGAGCAGAATGGGAGAGACAGAAACAAGAAGCAAGACAAAGAAGAGATGAAGAGGAGGAGAGAAGGAGAAAGATAGAAAAGGAAACATGGGATGAATATTATCAAAAATTTAAACGAGAGAGAAAAAGACGACAGCAAGAAAGAAAAGAACTTCAGTTCAAACATGAAGAAGAGAAAGACAGGATAAAAATGATGATTGAGGATGAAAGACAGAATAATAACAAAAAGAGAAAGAGAAGAGAAGATGAATTTAGAGAGAGAGAAGAACAATATAAAAGAGACATTAAAGATATAGAACAACAAGAGAGAAAGATACGAGAGGAGATGAAGAGAGAACGAGAGGAATGGGAGAAACAGAAACAACAAGAAAGACAAAGAAGAGAAGAAGAGGAGAAAGAAACATGTAGATTTCTTGAACTTCACACAGGAACTCCTGAGGCTCACCACACAAACAGTAAGTCAAAACAATAACCATATAGCAATAACCAGCTAATTTTGAAATCAGTTTGCAAAAATAAATATTTTGGTGTACACAATGGTTTTGTGTCACTATATTTTGCTGTTCAGCAGTGTATGTGGTTGCTGTATTGTTGAGGAAATATTTCACTGGTTTAGAATTATCCAGAGACGTCCCGAGCCGATCTCAAGGATCGTTATTGGGACCGATTGAGACTTTTTTTTGTAGTTGATTGGTATTGGCTATCCTAAGCCAGATCCTTATTTTGCGTCAGCTGTCATGCAGGTGCAGTAGGTGGCGGTATGCGCCTTGCAGTATGTTTGCCAATCGCCATTAAAAGGAATAGAAGACGCTCAGATGTTCATGACACGTGAGAACCAGCGAGGGCTGTTCTAGTGCCTCACACACGTCTGAGCTTCTATGTTTAGTATATTTGATGCACACTTTTGTAATGAATCACTCAAAAGTCATATATTTACTGTGTACTTTTATCTGTTGTCAGACTCTGAGACATTGTTGTCATAACATGTTTCTATGGGTTGCATCTTGCTTTGTACTTGACTGACAGACTGGCGTTCTGACTGCGTGAGCTTCATGCTTTCTAACCTTATCTCCACTTTTTCCCCTTTATGGGAAATTATTCTGCTTATTGTACATATAAACATAAAACACAAGCTTATATCGGTAGTCCCATATTCATAATTGTGACCACACAGTCATATATATATATATATATATATATATTAGAAGTCTGCAAGCCCGTCGGGACCCAACGGGGTCCATTTGGGCCGGGCTCGGGCCATTTTTTTTTTTTTTAACAGATCGGGCTCGGGTCAGACTCGGGCTCATTTAGCTTCTCTCCTTTAATTGTGCCAATATACGCACAGAGCACACATGGCGACTGTATGAAATACTGATTATATTATAAATATTACACATCGCCTATGCAATACGCAACGCATATTCACACGCATTAGCATACAGGTGACAGTTGACCATGCAGAGCATCAGGGAGAATTTTGAGCGTGGTTACTAAAAGCAATGCTTCGGGAAAAGCTGCATTTTGGATCATCCATGCATTTGATGATGATCCTGACTCACCGTCTCCTCATTGGATGCGCCTTTAGAGTTTTTCAGAAGCACTCCTGCTCAAAATCAAAACTGCTTTTTTTCTTTATTTTATAAAAGCATGTTTTGTTGATATTTTGAGTGCACACAAATAAAAGTAGACCCTTTACAGTTCAGAACAATGTAGCCTATTACTCTTACCTTTATGAGCATAAATTACGCGTATTTTGAAATGTTTCCAATGCAAGTGATCGCTCTGGCGCGTCCTGTAAACCTTCAGCTTCCACTCTCCGCACAAACGACTGGATGTGTGTCAGTGCACATTTATCTAGGTTAAGCGTTTAAACTAACATTGTGGAGCTGTTTTATAACTATAGATTTAATTTTAGACAAGTCATGATGATTTGAGAAGGCTAAATTTATCAAACATAGGCTCAACTCACTGTCTGCTGCTGGCCGCTTGGTCGTTATTTAAAAAAAACAAAACCTTACATTTAACAAATAAAAAAAAAATGCTCCAAACTTTTTTCTAAATTAACTTAATAAAATAACGAAACAAAATACAATCACTTTGCCATTTCATACAAAACTGAAGTATTTTAATAGCTGAAACAGTAGTATAAGCTGTTTTGGGAGAAAGGGAAAAAAAGACGGGCTTGGGTCAAACTCGGGCCGAGAATTTTGATAAGCTGTCGGACACGGGCCGGGCTAGAGCCTGAGCGTCTCGGGCCAGGGTCGTGCTAGGGCCTAAATTTTAGGCCCGTGCAGGGCTCTAATATACACTGACCAAAATTATACTCGCAACACTTTTGTTTTTGCCCCCATTTTTCATGAGCTGAACTCAAAGATCTAAGACTTTTTCTATGTACACAAAAGGCCTATTTCTCTCAAAT
>JAFVLL020004942.1:0-10454 GCA_021397915.2 Tor tambroides | reverse complement strand
ACTGATAAACTGTAATAAATACTGTAATATACTTTAGTTTTTACTACAGTAAACTGTAGTGTATTGTAGTATAATATACCCTATAGTTGTAGAAACTTTGTACTGTATTGGTTAAAGTAATTTGTTTATATTACTATAGTTGTTATGTTACCACAGCAACTATAGAATTACCACGACAAATTATGTTACAAAAGTATGTTACTATGGTACACTGTAAAAAATGACCGTGAATTTAACAGTAAAAGATTGTAAAAATGCTACAGTAAAAACCTGTTAAATGGTTAACAGCAAATTCCCCTACTATATACGGTGAAAAACGGTATTGGACATTACATGTAATTTTAGGGTAGTATACCGGTTTTGGAAGCAGAAAAAGACCGTATAATTTACAGTGAATAACCGTAAACTGACATTCCCAGAATTCCCTGCTTTACATTCAAATTTGATGTGTTTTTTTTTTTGTTGAAATTACTGTTTCTTCTTAGTTTTTTCTTGTCAGTTTTGTACATTAGGGTTGTATGTTACACCTAATGTTGTTAAATGAATGTTTCTTGCATTATTTCAGTTTCATGTGTGTCACCATGATGGTGTTTAGTGTTTGTGTGAATGACACTGTGCACCTTCTATATATGCTATTATTTAAAAGCTGCTTGTGGTGAGCTTTGGTTCATCATGTGACTTTCTCATCACCACCTGCATTTGGTGGTTATCAGTGTATTACAAAGGTACAAAACAGATTTCAGTACTTCAATAGGTAGGTATATTAACATTATATCAGTTAATGAAATTACGGTATTTAACTGAAAATTTAAGTTAAAACCGTAAAAACTAAAATGTCGCTACCGTGTTTTTTACGGTAAAATTCTGGCAACCACAGCTGCCGATTTTTTTTACCGTAAATTTTACGGAATTTTTTTTTTTTACAGTGTATGGTTCAAAAACACTATAGTATTTACTATAAATTACTGTAGTATTTTTTCATGTGGTCTCAGCTCAGGATAAAGTGTAAGCATGATGGAGATGTACCTTTCCGGTGGTCTCGATGCCCCTTAAACAGCAAACCCACAGCAGACTCCATGCGCAGAACAGACACAAGACGATCCACCACTGCAGACCTCCAGTGTCCTCAATCACAGGCGTGGTGTTCAGAGTCTCTCTGTACCAGAAATAATCCACCGGAGAACTGCGCTCGCATTCAGACACAAACCCTGTTTACAGACGTACAGGACCAACAGAGTAAGTACACCTGGATTTGTATATTGGTCATCTTTATGCACTCTAGTTATTTAATCAAGGCTCAAGTAGCTTTATTGGCATCATAAAAGGCTTTACATTGACAAAGCATTGATAACATTCAAATTACAGACATTTACATACCACTTAAAAAATAAAATATAAAATATATAACAGTAAGAAAACAGAAAAGGCAAAAGCATGATTTGATTTATTGCATAAGCATGTTTACACTAATAGATTTTACACTAAGATCATACAGCTTGCATAGACCTAAAAAAAAGATATTCTTACTCAGTAGTTTTGTTGTGTTTTCCATTACAAATACAGTGGTGGCCAAAATGATTAGAACACTAGTATTTTCAGCAGCTAAAAAATGTTTTTAGGTCAGTTATTTCTATCTTTTGCTGTAGCGTGTCAGTAGGAAATATCATTGATTTTGCCATTAATTGTAATAATCCAGTGAGATTTTTGTTTGCTCCACACAGAGATCTGATCTGATCATCATCCAGTCTGTCTGGAATGACATGAAGAAACAGAACAAACTGAGACAGACTAAATCCAGAAGAACTGATGCTTCAAGAAACCTCCTGCAAAGCTACAGAACTGTTAAAAGTTTTAGGCACTTGTGTAAAAATGCTGTAAAATGAGGATGCTGTCAAAAATAATGTCATAAATAGATTTTCTTTATCAATTAACTTCTAAGTAAATGAAATCAACATTTGGTGTGAGCATCCCTTGTGTTTATATATATATATATATATATATATATATATAAACCTTAAATTAAGATACATTCACTTGAAAAGAAAAATGACCAAGTCTTATAATAAATTATACTATTTATTACGTAAGCCTTGTTTTCTAAATATTGTATCAAAATAAAGTGATTTATGCTTAAAACAAGAAAAAAAATCTACCAAAAATACTTGTTTTCCTTTTGAATTAAGTTTATTTTTCTTGCCCTATTGGCTGATATTTTTTCCTGTTTTAAGCATAGACTAAAGATCTTTAGTCTTATTTATTTATTTTTTAATTAAGTTATTGTGCTTTTTAAGTAAAAGTGACTTGATTTAAGAATGTTTAGATATTTACTGGAAAATAAGATACAAATACTAAATAAGAAAGGCATTTTTTTGCCATGTTTTACTATTAATTAAAAGATTTTTGTTTGTTTGTTTTGTTTTGTGTGCAATCAAGTAACTAAAGAGCCCATGAGTAACATCATAATGAATTGACATGAATCCTGGTGGTCCGTACCTGTCCGGTTTTCATTGATGGGACACTGACTCCAGGGTAAAGGGTCCCGAAAGGAGTTGAAGAAGTACCACATGACCCAGGCGATGATGGTATTATAGTACATCCCCACCATGAAGGACACCAGCATAGAGGCGATGCCTGTGGGTGAGAAGCACTTAAACACCAGAGAGACTGAAGCTGATGCACACTGAAAAAATAACTTGTAGGCTTTACTTTAAAAAAGTAAATGTGTATGTTACTTGGATATCATGTAGACACCATATCTACATAATTAGTAATGTGGCACTCACTCGAACACAGAGACTTCAATATTTGGTACGCGAAACACAATGACGGTAACATTCTGTGGTTCATTTTTGAGTATGAACAGTGTTGGGGAAAGTTACTTTTAAAAGTAATGCATTACAATATTGCGTTACTCCCTAAAAAAGTAACTAATCACGTTACTTAGTTACTTTTTATGGAAAGTAATGTGTTACATTACTTTTGCGTTACTTTTTAAATCTGGGAAGGGCTTGCTTGTTTGTTTTTAATATAAAAAAAATTCTATTTTTAGCAAACGTAAGAGCACTTTCACACCAAAAGTGAAATGAATGAGCCTCAGGCTGAAGAGAAAGTAAATTCACATCTGTACAGTAGAACGCAGAAGAAGAAAGTTCAACACACTTCAGCAATAAAAAAAAAGAGAAATGTTTATCTAGAATGATTGTTGCTTATTAGCATGGTTGAACTGGATCATCGAAGGTCGGCAGCAAAGACATTGGTTAATAAAATGGGATTAAATACATAAAGGATATTTGTTTTATTTAACATTTAATTATTGCATGTTTGTGTCATGTTCTGAGTTGCATTTCACTGTTTTTATTCATTTTAAGGGATACTGAATCTGTTTTTTGTTTTTGCAAGTTAGATGAATTAATGCATGTTCACATTTATTCTAGAACTACAAGTAACATCTTTCTCGGAATTTCTCTCAACATGGGAACAGGAGAGCTGTCAATCAATAATTAGGAAAAAAGTAACTGCCGTTACTAATTTGAAAAAGTAACTCAGATATTTTCTTGTAAATTAAAAAGCAATGCATTACTTTACTAGTTACTTGAAAAAAGTAATCTGATTACATAACTCACAATACTTGTAATGCATTACCCCAACACTGAGTATGAATGTGTCATTTTGAGTAGAAAAGTAACTAAACCCAAATTACTAAACCTAACAAAAAAAAGCAATGATAAAACAGTGTAAATACAGCTGGAAAACAGGAAAAAATCAACCTCATTAATTATTCATGCCCCAGTGCATGATGGGAACACCAGTATCAGCAACATTGAGTAGGTTTTATTTACTTAATTTTATGGTGTTTATATTTACTCTTTAACCAAGAGTACCAATATAGAATTTACTTTGTTTTTTTTTTATTATTGCCTGAACTAACTTTTTCATGTAGAAATTACATTTGTTTTTCTGTAGTATTTACTTCACCACAGAATACAACATTTTATTCCTAAAAACGTATTTTTGACAGTTTTTCTGATTTATGGAGTGATAAAAAGAGAAATCCAATAGCCCCTCTGGAAAAACTCTAATTTGTCAACAAAATCAAACAAGAATTATAAGGTTTCTGTTCTGGAAATGTATGCAAATTAGTACATATTTATTTAGATAATGCCTCATTTGGAATTTTGAACATAGTATTTCAGAAAACTTGTAATACAAAACAATTGTTTTAACGTACTATGATTGATCTACTGGGACAAGTATGGTGAGATCTATTAGTTAACATTTTTTACCCTGTTCACCTGTAGTGTTTCGCCTTAATACCCACCTACGCCAACTAAATACGGGTTGATGGATCTCCAGACGCCAACGCTGCCTTTTCTGAGTCTTTGTCCGATGGCAAACTCCAAATGCAGCAGCGGGACTCCCTCCAGAACCAGAAGAATCAGGAAAGGAATCATAAATGCTCCTGAAAAAGGTTGAGATCACTTATTTTCAGCAACACAAACTCTTGTTTATTAATTTTTACACCACACCATTATAATTAAAACAGCATTTTAAATAGATTTAAAACATTGATGTCTCAAATGTTTCTCTTAAAGATCATCTTAACAAATGAGTCAACAGTTGTCCTCCAGTAAGAATATAGATAGCTAGAATAATTGTGCAGCAGCATCTCTTTGTGTCTGTAGATTTCATTTATAATACATCTATAAAAGCCATTTTCCACTTCAGCAGCACTTACATGCACCAAACTTAGCATTTTTATTGCTATCTATATTCTGAAGGTTTTTACTCATGGGTTTGTTCATATTTCAGTCACTGGTTTTATTAGTGTACTTTTTGTGTCTATAGATTTCAATTACAATATATATCTTTAAAGGCCATTTTCTCAAAATGAGTTTTTTCTCCACTTCAGCAGCAATTACATGCACCAAATCTTACAGTTTTATTCCTATCTATGTTCTGAAGGTTTTTACTGTGGGGTTTGTTCATATTTCATTTGCTGGTTTTATTATTGCATTTTATCGGTTTGCATCTGTAAATTTAAATTACAATATCTTTAAAGGCCATTTTCTCAAAATGAGTTTTTCCTCAACTTCAGCAGCACTTTCCAACACCAGAACTTACAGTTTTATTCCTATCTATATTCTGAAGGTTTTTACTGAGGGGTTTGTTCATACTTCATTTGCTGGTTTTATTATTGCACTTTATCTATTTGCATCTGTAGATTTCCATTACAATACATTTCCTTAAAGAGTTTGTTTCTTCACTTCAGCAGCACTTACATACACAGAACTTTACAGTTTTATTCCTCTCTATATTCTGAAGGTTTTTACTGAGGGGTTTGTTCATTTTTCATTCGCTGTTTTTATTTTTGCACTTTATCTATTTGTATCTATAGATTTCAATTACAGTATAGATCTTTAAAGGCCGTTTTCTCAAAATGAGTTTTTCCTCCACTTCAGCAGCACTTACATACACCAAAACTTACAGTTTTATTTCTATCTATGTTCTGAAGGTTTTTACTGTGGGGTTTGTTCATATTTCATTTGCTGGTTTTATTATTGCATTTTATCCATTTGCGTCTATAAATTTCAATTGCATTATCTTTTAAAGGCCATTTTCTCAAAATGAGTTTTTCCTCAACTTCAGCAGCGCTTTCCAACACCAGAATTTACAGTTTTATTCCTATCTATATTCTGAAGGTTTTTAGTGAGGGGTTTGTTCATATTTCATTTGCTGGTTTTATTATTGCACTTCATCTATTTGCATCTGTAGATTTCCATTACAATACATTTCCTTAAAGAGTTTGTTTCTTCATTTCAGCAGCACTTACATACAAAAAACTTTACAGTTTTATTCCTCTCTATATTCTGAAGGTTTTTAGTGAGGGGTTTGTTCATACTTCATTTGCTGGTTTTATTATTGCACTTCATCTATTTGCATCTGTAGATTTCCATTACAATACATTTCCTTAAAGAGTTTGTTTCTTCATTTCAGCAGCACTTACATACAAAAAACTTTAGGGTTTTATTCCTCTCTATATTCTGAAGGTTTTTACTGAGGGCTTTTTACTGAAGGTTTTTACTGAGGGGGTTTTGCATGGTTTTATTATTGCACTTTATCTATTTGCGTCTGTAGATTTCTATTACAATACATTTCCTTAAAGAGTTTGTTTTTCCACTTCAGCAGCACTTACATACACCAAACTTAGCAGTTTCATTCCTATCTATATTCTGAAGGTTTTTACTGAGGGGTTTGTTTATAAATCATTCACATTAATTTATATAACATTTTATTTTAAATCATTTTACAACATTTTTAAAACATTTTAAACCATTAAATTGCGACATCAAATCAAACTCTAGAACCTAATTTAATGTTTTGTCCATGGTGCTATATTACATTCATTATGGTGTAGATAGTGTACATTTAAGTGCTCTTTGACATTCAGAACTGTTTTCCGCAGTATTTTGCAGTGTCACACTGTAACAGCTGTTTTGCAAACAAAGTGATGTCAGCAAATATTTCTTTATCTGAGTGTTTGAATCGCTGCATGTGGCCACTTATCAGCCCAAAGCTTCGAAAGTCCACATGATGATAGCCTGAGGTGAAGGTGAGAGGACACAAGGGCAATTTAGTAGAGCAAGAGGTATACCTGATGCACATTCACTCCTCTGAAGAAACTGCTCTGTCACTTCACTTAGGATCATTATGAAACTGTTCTTGTGGGATATGCTAATGCTCAGATGTTGCTCATTCATTACTCAGATTTCTCAGTTACTTAGTTTCATTGATGTTTCAGATGTTTCTCCTAAAATCCTCAGGAGAAATGAAAGTAGATATAAAATGAATGTGGAGCACCTCAGATCATTTTATGAGAAATGTTTGAGATCATGTTAAGATCTGACTTTTGATTGTCTCAAACTGTGCTCAGACTTGCATAGAAACATTGTTGAGATCTCTTCTGAAATACTCAACCTGTGAAGTTTCTTTAAGACTTTTTCTCATTTATGGTCATGAACATGCATGCTTGCAAATTTTTAACACTCTGGAATGTGCATACAAAATTATGATTATGATGTTTGCAGGGTTTTTTTTGTGTCAGTTTCTCAACTACCCTCTGAGGGTATTTACATTTACGTTTATGCACATGGTGGATGTTTTTGTTCAAGGAAAAGTATGTTGCATGTCATTTCAAGTAATTTTGAAGGGAACTAAACCCATTATCTTGGCTCTTCTAGAGCTTTAGGAAAGCACTTGGAAAAAGTGCTTTTCTACACTTCTTTAAAATGTTTTTTGAATGTTAAAAAATACCAAAAATAATGTTCATAATATTCATAATTAATGAAAAAAAAAATTCTGTTATATGCACTGTAAAAAAAAAAAAAAAAAATCACAGTTGGAGTGTGTTCAACAAGAAAATACCACAAAATTTACGTTGTCACATAATTACAGTTACTTGCTATTTCTTTGTAATTATTTGTCAAATTTACTAGCAATTTCTGAGTGAAAATTGGAAAATACTTTTTTTTAAGCATACAGTTTTTTTAATTCATGTTCTCATGTTTGGGAAGTATCGGTGTTCAAGTTTTATTCCTTTTAAGTGATTTTTATACTGCAGTGTGTTTTTTTAATTGGTGAATTGCAGCAAATTCATTTATAGGGTCAGTTTGACCCACACCATAAAAATCATACGTTTTCTGAATGGAAACTTCCATCACGTTTTAATAGCATAGTAAATTTCAGCTTCATTCGCATCTGTTGCTCTGCTGATGTTGAATTAATGTTTAACTATAATCGTTTTAAGTGGCTGCTTTCAGCCCATTATAAGACCATTTGGGGTTTTATGAGGGAGTTTATAGTGATCTTTCTGAGGGTGTATTACATACATATGAAAATAACACACAGAATTACATCACTTTTGTCTTTGATCTGTGGCAGTGATTGATTTGACTATTCCCAGAAACACTTTTTGACGAATTGCTTTTAATACACCGATATATTTACAATATTTACATGCCATTTTTTTCTCCAAATAAAACCCATAAGATATTTAATTCACCACTTTTTAAATTAGCAAAATCATAAACACTTTATTGACACATATAAATGTCTGAATGTCATTATATTAGATATACATCAAATCAAGTGTCATTTATAGTAAATAAAAATGCACAAACACACTTTATATTCTTGCATTGCAAAAATATGTCATGTGGGTTTGTTAGTGAATGATGTTGATAAATTTAAGATTTATGTATTTGAATTGCATATAAAAACAACAACAGTAATCTACTTAATGGGATGCATATTTGTCAGTCATACATAAATGAAGCAGGTCAGATTTCTGTAATATTAATAATTAACTGAATGTGTTTTAAATACACAATAACCAATTTATATATATTTATCATCAGTAAATCCAGTTTGTTTCGATCTCACACATTTGAACTAATTGAATATTGCTTGTTCCACAACTTTAACCATTTTGAGCCAAATGGATTTTTTGAAATGAACAAATTAATGCAGTTTCTAAGCAATTCGAATAAATGCGTATTGCATTGGCATGAAATTTGAGTGCAAAATCATGTTTCTTTTGTGTATGTCTGACAAATATGCATTACATTTATTGGTTTATGTTAAACTGTTTCATTGAAATGCACAAACACAATTTATATTCATGATAGACAGAAGTTTGTTGGGTTGCATTGCTAAAAGATGTCATGTTGGTTTGTTAGTAAATGATGCTGATAAATTTAAGATTTATGTATTTGAATTGCATAAAAAAACAATCAACTTAATGTGATGCATATTTGTCAGTCATACATAAATGAAACAGGTCAGATTTCTGTAATAAACTGAATGTGTTTTAATACACAATAACCAGTTTATACACTGCAAAAAACGATTTTCTTACTTAGTATTTTGTCTCGTTTTCTAGTATAATTATCTAAAAATTCTTGAATCAAGATGCATTTACTAAGTAGAATGACTTAAGATATTATGTCTTGCTTTAAGAAAAAAAAACTATATTTTGTTAGTTTTTGCTTAAAACAAGCAAAAATATCTGCCAATGGGGCAAGAAAAATAGTCTTATTTAGCCTTTGAATTAAGTTTCTTTTTCTTACCCCACTTTCAGATATATTTGCTTGTTTTAAGCAAAAACTAACAAAATTTTGATAATTTTTTTTAGAAAACAAGACTTCATATCTTAAGTAATTTTACTTGTCAAGTAAATGCATGCTAATTCAAGAAAGTTTAGATATTTATACTAGAAAACAAGACAAAATTCCTAAGTAAGAATATAATTTTTTTGCAGTGTGTATCTGAATTGCATAAAAAAAATCAACTTAATGTGACGCATATTTGTCAGTCATAAATAAATGAAACAAGTCAGATTTATGTAATATTACAAATAAACTGAATATGTTTTAAATACACAATAACCAATTTATATATATTTATCATCAATAAATCCCGTTTGTTTCGATCTCACATATTTGAACTAATTGAATATTGCTTGTTCCACAACTTTAACCATTTTGAGCTATACATTTTTTGAAATGAACAAATTTATGCAGATTCTAAGCAATTTAAATAAATGCATATTACACTGGCATGAAATCTTACGTTTCTTTTATATATGACTGACAAATATGCATCACTGTTTCATCCAAATGCACAAACATTTCACATGCACTTCAAATACATAAAATGCATAAGATCCTGCACTTGCAGACTGTTGGTCTGATGTTGTGAGTGTGTTATTTTTCAGCCTCACCTCCTCCGTGGCTCTGGCAGAGGTATGGGAACCTCCAGACATTGCCCAGCCCCACACAGAAGCCCACGCAGGTCAGCATGTACTGGGCTTTGTTGTCCCACTGCGGCCGCTCTCCAGCCTCCTCCAGCTCCAGCTTCTCCAGCTCAGCGTGAGAGGGGATCCGCTCCTCCAGACCCGGGTTCGGGAGCTTCAGCTTCAGCTTCATGTCTGCTGTGTTGGGTTTGTCCACAGAGATGATGAGAAGAGAAGAGATGGAGTGATGGCTGGAGATGTCAATAAATACTGACTCCAACATGCACATGCTGACCTTTAGCACTGACATTTCCTCCAATATCCACACACTCTCACTCTCTCTCTCTCTCTCTCTCACACACATACACACACACACACACACACAAGTTCTGTGTCAGTATGATGCATTAAATTAATCAAAAGTGATAGTAAAGGCATTTATAATGTCACAAAATTATTTTTCAAATAAATGCTGTTCTTTTGAACTTTCTATTCATCTCTGAATCCTGAAAAATAAAATGCATCACAGTTTCCACGAAAATATTGTGCAGCACAATTGTTTTCAACACTGATAATAATCAGAAATCTTTCTTGAGCAGCAAATCAGCATATTAGAATGATTTCTGAAGATCATGTGACACTGAAGACTGGAGTAATGATGCTG
>JAFVLL020004941.1:0-40977 GCA_021397915.2 Tor tambroides | reverse complement strand
GGTATATTCTTCACCTATCTGTAACCTGACTGGTCTAGTGAGCTGTCAGTCAGCAACAACATTGCAGCTGTCACAAGAATTGGCTGGAAGCATATAGGGGTTTCCTCTTATCACAGAACACCCGTACATTCTCAGACAACCACAAACTATTGTGGGTGTGTGTGTAAGTTGTGTCTTTGCCAGATATCTTGAGTCACGTAGTTGCAAGCCTCTACAAATTCATTCATGTGTATTTCCACCAAGATAATTGAACATCCACAAAAGAATAAAACACTGTTCAAACTGTTTATTCAGCAAGGACACTTGAAATCGATCAAATATGACAGTAAAGACATTTATAATGTTACAAAAGATTTCTATTTCAATAAACGCTGTTCTTTTGAACAATCTATCCGTTGAAGAATCTTGATAACTTAGTATCACAGTTTCCACAAAAATATGAAGCTGCACAACTGTTTTCAACATTGATAATAATAAGAAATGTTTCTTGAGCGGCAAATCAGTATATAAGAATGATTTCTGAAGGATCATGTGACACTGAAGACTCGAGTAATGGCAGCTGAAAATATCACCATAGGAATAAATTACATTTTAAAATATATATACAAATAGAAAACATTTCACAATATCACTTTGTACCTGAACAGTATCATCAAACATTATGCTATTTAATTTCTCCCTTATTCAGCAAAAAAACTGTTTGTAGTAACAGTAAAACTTGCCCTCAACTACCACCACTAGCCTTTAATTTCTCACTCTATTTCGTGCTTTGTTTGGCATAAACTCAGTTGTGTTTTGTATTATATCCATTGTCACAGTTAATTATGCCTATTTGATCTTCAGCTCTGTGCTATGCAAACACATCTACCTGATCCTGTGGGAGAGTAAATTATACCACAAGGAAGCTCTGATGGATGAAAGGATATATTTCTATTCTCGTTTTGCTCTCATTTGAGTGCCTTTTAATTTCAAGCAGGACGTATATATTGTCCCGCAATTTTAGAAACGTCAGAGCCTTATTAATCATATCAGTATGGTTAATGCTACTGAAATGCTTTTAATTAAAAAAAGGCAATGCAATTAACTATTTATCATCTAAATGACTGCTTACAGATATGAGGATACTCATTAACCACTTCAAGAGAAACTTGGGCTCATGATATAAACATTTCAGGGATTCATTGCATTGATTTAATGTTCAATATTCATGGTCAGGAGTCATGGAGTTCGGGAGGATTCTTAATCAAGGCCTGTGGATGCTGTGGGAATGTTTAATATGTTCATGACAAATGGGGTGAGTGGAATAAGGCAATAAGACAGCAGAATGGATTGAGCAAGAAAAAGCTGTTATCCTCGTCTCACCCTCCGTTCCTCTAAAATCTTTTACCCATTTATCAAATCCCAAGGGTTGAGTTAATTGACTTCCTGCTTTTGGTTCCCAAAAGGCGATACGAGGAAGATCTCTTATGTATATATGCAATACATACATATTCATGCTCCATTTGCCATGCACACACATGAATGAATCGTTTTTGCTTCCTATCTGACCTGTTTCATCGATGGCTTTGTGCCTAATCTGACAAGTGTTTTGCCTGAAGGTATAATTTTGCAGAGTTTTTCCCTCAATGGGAGTTGAAACGCAGATGTGGTTTATTTGTACAGTCTCTCAGTGGGCTTTTTAAAGTAGGTTAGGTTGTGTTAAAAACCTCCCCCACCTAAAGGCAGATTAATACTGCTCCTTCATTAACCTCTGCACTATTAACTGTCTCTGGTGTGGAAACCGACATTCAATATCCTGTTGAAGTCCTGCTGAGACAGGAGCATGAGATTATCAATAACGCAGGCTGTAAAGCATGTATTGATAGATGTATTGGAGTGGGTTCGAGAGGAAAAGAGAAAGCAGGATGTGTTAGATGATGAACTGCAAAGAACATTTGGTGCAAAGTGTGTTTATGTGGGGAAATCAGGGAGTTTTGTCACACATTCTGCTTCAAAGTCTGAAAATCTGTGTTTGTGCTATGTGTCAACCTTTCATATAATGTTACCATATTTATCTCTTATAAATAAATGAAATATACAGTTTACCCCTAAACTGTGTACATTAATGTATGAAGAGAAGGGGGAAGTGGTGTGTGGCCAAGTATCATGACCCATACTTGGAATTTGTCCTCTGCATTTAACCCATCCAAGTGCACACACACAGTAGTGAACACACACCTGGAGCAGTGGGCAGCCAATGCTGTAGCACCCAGGGAGCAGTTGGTGGGTTTGGTGCCTTGCTCAAAGGTCTCACCTCAGTCATGGTTTTGAGAGTGCTGGTTATTCACTCCCCCCACCTAATCCCTGCTGGTCCTGAGACTCAAACCCACAACCATCAGGTTATAAGTCCGACTCTCTATCCATTAGGCCACGGCTGCCCTAGAGTGCTGTTGTTATAACCTACAACACCACCAGGATAGAGTGTAACACTGATTGAGAACATGGGCAATTTAAACAGGTTGCGTTATAATGTAGACCCCTCAGAACCTGCAAAATCATTCATAATTTGATTGTGTATGTCATTTTCTTAATAATAAAATTGTAGTATTTTGTCTAAATTAATTAAAAATGAAACACTAAAATATGTCACAAATGAATTTAAGCATCACACTATTCAAATAGTGTTTTTAAAGATTTTATTTTTTAGTTAAAGGTAAGTGAGAGTTAGATGATGATGATAAATACATATATATAAACTATATCTAGAAATACATTACCATTTACCATTTGGGGTCAGTAAGATATATATATATATATATGTGTGTGTGTGTGTGTGTGTGTGTGTATACAGTATATATATGTGTGTGTGTATATATATACAGCTCAAAATTATTCATACCCTTGGTAAATATGATCAAAGGTGTCTGTGAAAATAAATCTGTATCATTAATTTTGTTTGATCTTTTATTTTATTGATCTTTTATTTTAAAAATTTACACAAATCTAACCTTTCATTGGTGAATAAGAATTTAAAATGGGAGAGAAATCTCATTATGAAATAAATGTTTTTCTCTAATACACATTGGCCACAATTAATCATACCCTTTTATTCAATACTTTTTGCAACCTCCTTTTGCCAAGATAACAGCTCTGAATCTTCACCTATAATGCCTGATAAGTTTGGAGAACATCTGACAAGAGATCAGAGACCATTCCTTCATCCAGAATCACTCCAGACCCTTCAGATTCACAGCTCCATGTTGGTGCTTCTTCTCTTCAGTTCACCCCACTCATTTTCTATAGGGTTCAGGTCAGAGGACTGGGACGGCCATGGCAGAAGCTTGGTTTTGTTTTCAGTGACCCATTTTTGTTTTGGTTTTGATGTTTGTTTGTGGATCATTGTCCTGTTGGAAGATCCAACCATGGCCCATTATAAGATTTCTGCATGGACAGTCAGTTTTTAATTTTTTATCTGTTGGTATTTAATTGAATCCATGATGCCATGTATCTGAACAAGATATCCAGTACCTCCAGCAGAAAAATAGGCCCACAACATTAAAGATCCAGCAGTATATTTCATTGTACACATGGGGTACTTTTTTATCCCTGTGTGCACCAAACCCATCTTGAGTGTTTGCTGCTAAAAAGCTCTTTTTTTAGTTTCATCTGACCATAGATGCCAGTGCTATTTGAAGTTCCAGTCGTGTCTGACAACTGAATATGCTGGAGTTTGTTTTTGGATGAGCGAGGAGAATTTTTCTTGAAACCCTCCCGAGCAACATGTGCTGATGTAGGGGCTGTTTGATGATTTATTTATTTTATTTTTATTTTTATTTTTTTTGAGGTTTTCTGACCCCAAGACTCAACTAATCTCTGCAGTTCTCCAGCTGTGATCTTTGGAGAGTCTTTGGCCACACAAACTCTCCTCCTCATCATGAATTTGGACGATATAGACACACATCCTCTTTCAGGCAGATTTGTGACATCTTTAGTTGATTGGAACCTCTTAATTATTGCCCTGATGGTGGAAATGGGGATTTTCAATGATTTAGCTCCTTTCTTACAGCCACTTTCTAAATTTGTGAAGTTCAACAATCTTTTGCTGCACATCAGAAATATATTCTTTTACTCCTTGTGATCAATGATTAAGGGAATTTGGCCTTTGTGATCCTCATATTTACAATCCTGTGAAACAGGAAGCCAAGGCTGGAAAATTTCATGTTCCTAGTCACCCTGGTGTGATAAAAATGCAAATATGAATGGGAATATACTTCAGCGATATTTTAATCATAAGAATTTCTAGGGGTACCAATAATTGTGGCCATTGTGTACTAGAGAAAACTGTTTATTTCCTGATGTGATTTCCCCCAAATTTTTGCTTCTTTTTTTTTTTTTTCTTTTTTTTTTACGTTACTTCAATTAAAGGTTAGATTTTTTGAAATTTCTGAATGAAAGATCAAATGGATAAACAATGCAGACTTGCTTTCACAGCCTTCTTTGACCATATTTACCAAGAATAATTTTGAGCACAACTGTATATATAAATATATATATATATATAATTTATTTTATGCAAGGGTGCATTAAGTTAACCTCTTGAGCTCTTAGCGCGAAATGGACACGCCCCCTAGCGCAGCGCGCTAGCAGCGAGCAAGGTGGAGAGTTGGGACACTATGGATTGTGAACAAATACAATAATAATTGTGAATTATTCCACCTATGTATTAAAATATAAGGTGTTTTGTGTAAAATAAGACCGTTTTTATCCATTTAGCCCAATGTATGCGGGTAAGGGACGCATTTCAATTTAGGTATGCAAAAATGTAGAAATGGAGACCCCTAGAGGACACTTTTCCTCCCTACAATTAAATCTCAACTTTTTAAATAAAAATTATATAAAGAAAATATTTTTTTTCCCCCCTGTTTACTGCTGCCTAGTGGAATCAAACGAAACTTTCTGCAGGGAGATGGACCAAACAGATCTTAAATAAAATTTGATTTTTTATTACTGTTTATCATAAAATTATGAAAAAATACAATAAAATATATTAATTTTTCCACCCATGTGTTAAAATTTTGATTTTTTTTTTTCTGTGAAATGTGAAATGATCAATTTACTCCAATGTATGTGAGTAGGGCACTCTTTTAAATTCAGGTATGCTGAAATCAGTAAAAAATCCAAAATATGCTGCAGAGCTGAAGGGGTTCATCAAAAGTGACAGTAAAGACAATGTTACAAAAGCTTTTTAGTTTAAATGCTGTTCTTTCAAACATTGTATTCTTCTGAAATTTCTAAGAATCCTGAAAAATGCCATGGTTTCCATAAAAATATTAAGCAGCACAACAGTGATAATAATAAGAAATGTTTTTGAGCACCAAATCTGCATATTAGAATGATTTCTGAAGGATCATGTGACACTGAAGACAGGAGTAATAACTGCTAAAAAATCAGCTTTACCATCACAGGAATAAATTACATTTTAAAATGTATGCAAATAGAAAACAGTAATTCTATATTGTAATAGTATTTCAAAATTTTACAGTTTTTCCTTTTTTTTTGTAAACAAATGCAGCCTTTAAAAAACAACCAATCTTTTGAACACTAGAGGTATATACAGTATATCTAGTGTTGACCAACACTAATAAACTAATATTTCTTAAATTACTATTTCTTTAATATTGGCCAATAATATGCTTCTGGTGTTTTCAGATTTGTCTCATTGATTATATTTTTAAATGATAAAACTATATCATCCTGATTGATTTTGTATTTGACATTGATCTTCGCACTGAACCGATGGGATTGAAAGGAGCCGTCCTCTCCATCCCCCATCAACGCCCCTCATAACACTAAAACAGTGGGGTGTAAGAATGGTCCCTTCATGTTAAATGCACTGCTAAACTCTGGACTGACCAAAGGACATTCAGTGACAGTGGCAATAATATCTTGTCAGGCTGAAGATGGTTGACCACGAACTTGGAGGTTATGTAAAAGCTTTGTTACTTATTAATTGAGAGCTATATGGCTACGAACAAGCAAAGAATCATTGATTGCACTGTACCTAAAACAAAAGCAGAAAACATACAGCCAGCTCACACTAGCCCTCATTCTGTGTCCAACATTAGATCATGAAGTCACAGTTTTGAAGATTTAGATGGTCGTTGTAGATTGTCACGGCCTTGGAAAACCGATGTGTTCAAGCTGCAAAAGATCCGTGAATCCATTATTCTGTCTGTCAGGTCTGGCTCTCATGTTTTGAGGAAAAAGCATTTGTCACGTCTCCTCTCTCTCTCGCTTTCTCCTATCTGTTTCTCTCACTCAACCCCTCCTTGTTTTTTTATTGCCCGTGACACAGCTGTCGCCTCAGACGTGGCAGAATCGTGTGCGCTTTAAAGTGTGCGTGCAGGCAAATTGCTGATCACAAACTCACTCAAGGGAAAAAATAAAAGCCAAGATAACATTCTAGCTCTGGCACTTTGAGTATAATGTAATATTTTCTCAGTTTGCATAAAGAATGATGATGCATAAGGCTATGAAAACATGTAAATGTATAAATGCAGTATGCATGCATAAATTATGCATCAAGGACACATTCAATCGATCAAAAGAGACAGTAAAAGACATTGGTTACTAAAGATGCAGTTCTTTTGAACTTTGTATTCATCTGAGCTTTTTAAGAATCCTTAAAAAATGTATCACAGTTTTTACAAAACTATTAAGCAGCACAACACTGATAATACTAAGAAATATATTTTTCGTGATCATGTGACACTGAAGACTGCAATAATGATGCTGAAAATTCAGCTTTGTCATCACAGTAATAAAGTACATTTTAACATGTATTAAAATAGCAAACTAATATTTATTTCTAATACATAATACACAGCTGGAGCTTCAGATGTGTCAGAATTGTGTGCGCTTTAATGTGTGTGGCTGCAAATTGCTGATTCCTCAAAGGAAAAAAAATAAAAGCCAAAAACTTTTTCTGGCACTTTGAGTATAATTGCTTTATTTTCTTCTTTTGCATGAAGAATGAAGATGTATAAGACTATGAAATCATGTATATGCTTGAAATGATTGTGAATCACCTGCACTGTTATTCCAAGCTCAGAACAATCCCACCTCAGACTGGGCCATGACTGGGTCAGTGATAAATCAAAGCAGGCCTTCCCTCTGGGGTTATCCAAGAAATTTGCACCAGTCTTTACAGCGTCTGCCCCTCCCTTCAGGGGGTGGGCTAAATGACCCCCGGCAACAGTGAAATATGACCTGAGGGCTGCTGCCAGCTCCGGTGGGATCACTTCTGAGCTGTGCCACCATAAATCTAACTTCTTTATTATTCTCTCTCACTCTCTGTTCGCAATAGTACTCCTCTCTTACCTCTTTTTTTTCTGTGTTTCATACATATTTGCCGTATTTTTTTTCTCTTTCTGATTTATTGTCCTCATTAGCCAAGGCATGACAATACACACTGCACTCACATGCATATGCACTCAAATGAGCCCTTCATGAACTGTTTCAGCTCAATTACACACATGCTTACCAAATGTTGCCATTATAGTGGCACGATTTAGTTAAGAATGCAAATTGCTCACAACGATGTGTTGTAATTTTTCCTGCAGCAGACAAAGGACGAGCCAAACACTAATAAAAGGCAATTTCAACATCAAGTCTAGCATAGTGCAGCACATTCATCACATTTGCGTTCTCTGTTGGCGCTATCGTTCTCTGCGGGCTCTGTAAAACACATAAATTGTTAGCTTCCTGCTGATGGCGTGTAGAAATATATGCGCTACTGTAAATAAACCTAACTGAAAAGGCGCTAAGCGTTTGAACAAGTAGGCTACATTTACTGCCTTTGACTTACTCTGTTTATGCAGTATGCAATAAATTCTTGCAAGATTACTTCATCATGATAAGAGCCAGTGAGGTAGAAATCTGATGATGTAATTCCTGTTGACTTTAGGGCTTGAGAACTTTGCCTTCAGGTGAAATGACTATAGGATGACTAAAGCGTAGTTCACATCAGGGTTATTGTTAACTGAAACCATGAAAAAAATTACTTGAAAATAAACATTAATCGAAATAAAATAAAATATTTTAAAATGTGTATTTTTACTAATACTATTAAAATGACAAAAACAAAACAAAAATACTAAAACTTTAAAATAAAAATATAAAATAAAATATAACTCAAAATATTAACAAAAAATATAACAGTATCACAAAAATAAAAATTCCACCATCATTTCTTTCTAAACATTTCTCGAAACACAAAAGAAGATTTTTTGAAGAATGTTTCAACAGTTTTTGTTCATCTAATGAAATTTGAACTGGGTTTAATTTGGTTTTGAAATAATATTAACAAAAGGCACAACAGCGCCTACACTTTCTCCGCCGGCTGAAAAGAGCAAGTCTCCCTCCACCCATCCTCACCACATTCTACAGGGGCACCATTGAGAGTGTGCTGACCAGCTGCATCACTGTCTGGTTCGGGAACTGTAGTGCAGCAGACCGCAAGACCCTACAGCGGACAGTGAACATGGCTGCAAAGATCATCGGTGCCCCTCTCCCATCCATCCTGGACATTTTCCTTGCGCGATGCTCCAGCAAAACCAACAGCATCGTGAAGGACCCCACCCATCCCTCCCACAGTCTCTTCCAACTCCTACCATCAGGAAGACGGTACCGGAGCATCAGAGCCCGCTCCGCCAGACTGCTCAACAGCTTTTTCCCCCAGGCTGTGAGAGCCCTGAACTCAAACCACCCTGCCCCCCTCTGAAAGAAAATTGACCTTTGAGCCACAAGCTGGAGGAGAGATGCAAAGATTTGTAAATAATACTGCCAAACCTAATGGTTTCAAGGGGATATGAGAGAACATCATGTGTTTAAGAGCAATATTTACCTCATATTATAATATGAATATTGCCTACTATGTTTTTACAAATATGTTAACCAGAATGCATTATGCAAGGTTAAATGTTTAGAATAGTATGCTATATTGTTGTCACATGATGTAATAATGTGCATATTTAATTAAGCAAGTTATCATCATTTTGGTTCTGGAAATGGAAGGTGAAGTTGAGCAGGTTGAACTATGGGATATAGTATTCCTTGCATTGTTCTCTGTTACTGCACATTTTGGCAATTAGATAATCTTTCCATTTAAACCTGCTACTAGAAGAAATTCTTTCCTGCAGTGACTCCCGTGACTTGTGACACTATATATGACGCAGGCGGAGATTATAAACAAAATATTCGTCAATGAACAACGTTACCCACTACGTATAGACTAAATTAGCTTTAGAAATACATTTTGCTTGTTTATGACGAACAAAACTGCAGCTTTTCAGTTGTTGTTTATCTAACATTTCTTAAGGACGAAACCTAAGCTCAAAACGTTTGATGCATTCTCCCAGCTGTGCGTTTTGAAAATGCTCCCTCCCGACTACACGTCCACTGCAGTGTCCCACAGTATCCACGGAACTCGTCATGGCGCTCGGACGCAGGAACTCGCTTCTCCTGTTTTTCTTCGCTTTCTTCTAAATTTAATCTACCAGTATCTCTCGGACTTGGATTTTTTGCTGCTTCGACTTAACGACTCAAGAGTGATGACCTGTTCCTTGCTGAGATATACAGTTCTGAACAGATAAACTTGTGTCCAACTGGGCTATTAAGATTTCAGGATCCCTTTTCCAGGGCGAATTCCCTAGTTTGAGGAACTCGGGAAAGAAACTGTTCTGGAAGAAGAGGAGGAGTGAGAAGGGGCCCTTATTTAAGGTAGCGTTTTTGTGCTCTCACAAATATCCCCGTAATAAGATATTAAATTACATTTAAACATCGAATCAAAGTTTGTGAAGGTACATGGTTAGTTACAACCAACGTGAACACGAGTTACAGACAAACGTGTAGATAAAAGCGTCTGTCGTTCACTGTTTACTGTGGCACATCACGCACAACACTTTATACGCTTTTTTTTTTCATTGTGTCGTGGTTTTGAAAACACGATTGGTAATGGGTTGGTTAGTTTCAGGAGTTATTTAACAGACTCACATACAGCAGTGTAAGGTCGATATATTTGACTTAGCCTACCCTTTAGTTGTATTTACATTAACTGCATTTCCTAGATTTGTAACGTTTCTGTACACAATAATCAGGTTCGGATCAATGAGCTAGTAGCATAAGATGTTTGATTTTACAAATAGTTTTTATTTAGTCTCCATTCAGTGTTCTGCTTGCCTAGTTTATATTTCCTCGTCTTTTGATTGGGATCGCGGTAGTGTGTGAATCGGGATAACCGGTAGGAAGGATAGTGGATGAAGCTCGAGGAGGCACAGGACGGGCGCGAGCACTAAAGTCTCGTTTGGGCGCATATTTGCAGTTTAGACACGAAGTCTCCTCTAGCCAACTGACCAAACGTGACGGTAAACTCTCTTTTAGTTAAGCGTAATTCCTGTTGCCAAGTCCATTGAGGACCGTTATGTGTAGCTGTGGCTAGAGAACAGGACCGTTGAAGAACTACCGGACTCCAGTGGTTTTCATACCGTTCAGTTCCATCTCGAACGTGCATTTTCCGGCGGATGGAATACCGTACTAAAATAATCAAGTTGTGTACTAAATGACCTACTGTACACTGTGCACTATGTACTCTTCCATGTAGTCTATGAATTTTATAAGGTTATAAAGCGTAAGGTAAGCTGCGACAGTTGAGTTCATGAAATGTCTAACATTCCAAACTTTGTTTTTTGGGTTAATTAAATGCATCATCCGGGTATTTGAAGTTCACTTTTTCTTCTAGAAATTTTCAGTGTGAACACACTACACGCACTATATTGCAAAATGACATATAATAGTGTATAACTGCGCGAATTGGAAAGGATCTAGCATACAGCGTGACCAGTGTTGTCTGATTCCCGGATGAATGACTCTTATGAATCAGTTCTTTTTAGTGAATCAAAAAAAAAAAAAAAACCGGTTACTGAATTAATCTTATTGTGTTTTGTGTATGACAACATGTGGTTAAAATACATAGTATGAGTTTTGTACCAGTCAGTGGTATTTTATAAAAAAAAAGATTAAATTACTTACATTTGTTAAGCTGTTTTTGTGCTGTTTTTATTCAGTACATAGCTATTGGTAGTAAGTAAATGCAATAAGAATTAAATTACTATTTTCAAATATTTCTTCCTCAAAAGTATTAAAAGAACCGTTTAGGAACAAAATAGTTAAGAGGAACCAGAATCTTGAAACTCCTTATGATTCCTATCCATAGTAATATGTTTGAAACTTATTGTCTGCTCCAGTGTTTTTGCTATTTGTGTCAAGTTTACTGTGCATTTGAAAACCAATTCAGTTGTTTTTGAACATCATGGATTTTAAGAGTCAGTTTTCTTGGGAAACTCTCCTTGAAGATCCTCATTACATTGTGTGCTCATGTGCCTGCTATTGAAACCACTGAAAATGTCACATGTGTAATGCTCTATAAGGCAGAAGTGTCATATGATCTCTTTTTCTTTGATTCTCCACAGTGAATGCTAGAGACATGATCATGACTGCGGCATGGGAGTGACGTGACATCAGGATTGGACTTTCCCTCCAAACGACCTTATATCCACACACCCACACCATGTGCTTCTCTCTTCGGAGAGGCAAAACTGACTGAATGAACGACTACGCTGAGAAAGATTGTGCGAGTGTGAAAATGGATGAGTCTGTGCTCCTGGACCTTTTGGAGTGTCCGGTGTGCTTGGAGCGGCTGGACGCTACGGCGAAGGTGTTGCCATGCCAGCACACATTTTGCCGGCGCTGCTTGCTAGGAATTGTGGGGTCGCGTGGAGAACTGCGATGCCCAGAGTGCCGTACGCTAGTGGAGAGTGGCGTGGATGAGTTGCCTAGTAACATCCTCCTGGTACGGCTACTGGACGGTATCAAGCAGAGGCCGAGGAGGACGGGAAGCATGCATGGCACGTGTACTAATGGATCTGCAGCAGCAGGGATCCGAGCGCAGGGTGCTGGAGGAGGCCAGAGGGATCCAGGTCCCATGGGGGCACAGTCTCAGAGGGTCCAGGCCAAGAGCACTCCAGTTAGGGTAAGTCCCATACATCAGACAGATCTGGTCAGATACAATTAACATCTGTTTTTACCTGCAGAAAAGCTCAGTGATGGATTTCTGTTAGCCTGATGGTTATATCGATGGAGAACTTGTCTGGCCCCATCTCGTCTGGTCATGGTCAAGCCTTGGAGACTTGCTCCAAAGCCATGGCATGATATGAAAGGAAGAATCATTTCTGAATTAATTGGGTGTTTAGGGAATTTGAGATGGGGTTTTTTTTGTTCGCGCTGTCGTGTGTATCATTATTTTGGTTAATGAACTCTAAATAAAGAGTTTGTTTAAGAGTCTAATTCACATTCAGGAAAATGAATACAGGAAGGAACGTTTCTTGGAGACACTTTCTCTGATGATGGAATACATATTTAATTTATATGCACTTT
The DNA here is from genome assembly GCA_021397915.2 of Tor tambroides. Taxonomy (NCBI): domain Eukaryota; kingdom Metazoa; phylum Chordata; class Actinopteri; order Cypriniformes; family Cyprinidae; genus Tor; species Tor tambroides. The sequence continues at coordinate 28,506 of JAFVLL020004941.1, read as the reverse complement.
AAAAGTGTCATTTCAGTCAGACTAAAGTAATAATTCACATTTTTTATGTCATATAAACACTTTAACTCAACTGGAGTTGTACCAGTCCATTTTTTTAATATCTGACTAACAGACATGGATGCTCGATTGTAGCGTAGCTTCGTCTAGCTAGCATGTATGCGTTTATTTGGACTACAAATGGTCTCACGTTTTGCTCATGCCACTGTATCATGACTATGCAAAAAGCTGCTGTAGCTCAATTTTATCTGCACATGTAAATATACTTAATGTGGGAGAAAAATGTTGTTTGCAGTTTGTATGTCTGCGTGTTTGAGGTAAAGTAAGCCTATGGGTGAGACTTGCAGTTCATTAGGCGCTATAGGGAAATAACGAGAAGAATAACAACGTGCAGTAAATGGTAAAACTGTTTGCACTACAAACCAGTGTGTTCATAATTAAGATGAAACATTAAAATAACACCAGTTTTAAATATCAAGCAGCAAAACAAGCTGTTTCGTACAGCTGAAAATAGCTGGACACGGATGAGACCAGTAGCTAGACCCATCAAATTTACAAATGGCCGTGCCCTCTCTTACAGGAAGAAAAAGGTGGATAAGACTCTCGTTTTGATCCAAATGCATGTTATAAGCGACACAAAATCGACAGGTCATGAGTTCCTCTTGTATAATTGAACACAGTGCCACGCTTCACTCTGAAACATGGAGCGCATATAGTTATTTGATTAAATTACAAATTTTGCGATCGTATAATCACATTAAGCTTTATTGGAATTCCAGTTTATTTCGATTAATCGTAGCCTTAGCAAACCGTACTAGAGAGAATCTTATTAGCTCAGGCCATTGTGCTTCTTCTAAAGCAACTCAAGCAGCTGAGGTAACCCTCCTTCCCTGCTGAGAAAAAGCTGCATTAACTGCCTCTTATCCAGCATTTTTTTTTTCCGTTGTTTGGTGTGGTTGTGGTTATTTGGACGTCTTTATTTCTTTTTCTATGCGAGAGGGGGAAAAAAAACCAAAAACGTTGCAAGCGGACACCATTGTGTTTGTGGCTGTTTGTGTCTGAGTGAGAGAGCACACGTTTCTGCCAGGATAACTTTCAAACAAAGTGTCCCGGCGGATCGGGATAGTTGTCATAGCAGCAGTTTTGTGATTGTGTGTTTTGTTGTGTTCCACCTTTCGGTTTTGCACGGTAACAAAACACAGGTGTCCCTACAATCAAGCCCTCTGTCATCTCTCCCACACAGACTTGTGGGACAGAAAGAGGCCTCCACCCAAAGCATGATGGGAGGCGACGCTCTAAGTCAGACATCTCCGGTCTATAATCTTTTTATATCCTTCTTTTGTTGTTCATAAACATCAGTGCTGTGAAATGACACCTGGATTGGCCTAATAAGCTAGTCGACCCTCTCCTGTTCAACTAACTTAAGTTTAAAAGATAATCTTATTTTCCCGTATTCAAAAGAAGCTTATTTAGGGATTCTACCCTAAGATGACTCACTAAGTTTGACTGTTTTTGTCTCCTACACAATCTATCGTAATGCTGTTTTTCATGTGAAGTTTATTCATTATATATTTAAATAATACATAAAAATCAAAAGTGATAGTAAAGACATTTAAGACAATGAATTATTCTGAACTTTCTATTAATCAGAGAATCCTGAAAAATGATCATAGTTCCCACTAAAATATTAAGCACAATTGTTTTCGACATTGATAATTAGAAATGTTTCTCGAAGCACCAAATCAGCATATATAAAATGATTTCTGTATTCTGATTTCATGTGACAACTGAAGTAAAGTTGCAGGAATAAATTATTTAAATATATATTTTTTAAAATTTGAAATTGTAATAATATGTAAAACATTTAGTTTTTACTGTATATTTGATCAAATAAATACAGCCTTGGTGAGCATAAGAGACACATTTCATAAACATTTTAAAATTTGACCAACCCCAAACTTTTGAGTGTATATTGATCCATTTAACTGTTGCTGAAATGTACCTTTAGGCATGGACAGATATTCAAATTCTTTGATACCTATAAATATTATTTTAATTAATTATTTTTATTGTTGATAACAATGACCATTATTAAAAGTCTATACCTTTTTTAAATTTAAAATGGAAAAAAAAACTTTGACATTTAAAAAAGTAATTTTATTTATTTATTTTTTAAAAATGTTGTAGATTCCATCTCTCAGTATTTCAGTCTGCTTTCTATTTCTGTAAACTCTGGACCGGAAACTAAAACCCACCATTTTTAAATTCCCTTTGTTTGGCATGATTAAATCCTCTAAGTGATTACACTTGTTCTTCCTTTAGTTGGCATCACTACAATAACACCTCCCTATCCCAAAGTGCCCTTAGAGCAAGACTACATCTCTGAAAATAATCAAATCTGATGAACTCTCCCCACACAGTCTTTTCTAATTAGCCCGTCAGTGTACATATCACGCTTTAAGAACACCGTCATTAGCGTTAGGCTGTTTGCCAGAGCCGGCTGAATCCAGTAAAGTGAGGTAATATTAGGTTGATCAGCACTGTGAGCTTTGAAACTCTGCTATTCAAAAAAAGTCAACCCTCGCATGAGCAAACTTGGCAGTGATTGCTTCTTATCCTCTCTCTCTTTGTGCCCGCTGTGTTTTCACACGCCAGCCTATTTAAGGGTGTATCTGAGGTGGTGTAAACAGCCTTGCTGCCGGTGGAAAGGGCTTTTTGCAGCGGTTGTAGCTTCAAACAGAGCCTGTGATTCAGAAGTGGTGTGAGGACCAGGAATGCATCTGAGACTACATGATAACAGAACTTTGTGTGAGTGGCAGGTCTGTTATTTAGGTCTTCAGAGGGGTTTTGTTAAGTCTGACACATGATATGCTGTGCTTTAGAGATGCACAAAACACGCACTCACGCATGGAAGTAAACTAGTGCGAAGGAGAATAATTCCTACCTAGTTCAGGGATACACACATCAAGACATCCACACCCCTGAGATCTGGGTTGTCAGATGTTGCATTTTGTAGCTATTTCAACATCTGCGTACTAGTGAGTACAGGAAGTATATGGCAAAAGAAATCATATTTTACCTGAGACGTAAATGTAAGTTTGGTGTGTTTACTGAATGTGTTGCAGCGCTGTCCGTGTTGGCCACTTGAGAACAAATAACTGTTATGAGCCTGTACTTTTTAGTGAATCAGAAACATACAGGTTGACAAATGTAGTGAAATTCACAAACAAATGACTTATATGACCCGTATACTTTTGGTGACTCAGAAACTTAAAGTGTGACAGTTGTAGTCTAATTCCTGAACAAAAGAATTTAATGAGCCTGTTCTTTCTAGCGAATCAGAAATGTACATAGCGACTAGTATAGTCTGGTTCACAAACAAATGGCTCTTACGATTCGGTTATTTTTAGTGAATCAGAAATGTACAGTGTGACTGGTATAGTCTGGTTCACAAACAAATGACTCTTACAAACCAGTTCTTTTTAGTGAATCAGAAATGAATAAAGTGACCAGTATAGTCTGGTTCACAAACAAATGACTCTCACGAGACAGTTTTTTTTAGTGAATCAGAAACATATAGTATGACAAGGGTAGTCAGATTCATGAACAAATTAATTTTGTTCTTTTTAGTGAGCAAGAAACATACATTGCAACAAGTGTTGTCAGATTCATCAACAAATGACTAATTCTTTTTAGTGAATCAGAAACATTCTATACAACCAATGTTGTCCATTCACAAACAAATGACTCTTATTGAGCAGGTTCTTTTTTGTGAATCATAAACATACACCCTGACTAGTTCATTCTGATTCACGAACAAATGACTCTTTTGAGCTGTTTTCTTTGTTGTGAATTAGAAATATACAACCTGTCCACTTTATTTTGATTCACAAACAAATGATTCTTTTGAGCTGTTTTTTGTGGTGAATTAAAAACATAGAATGTGACCAGTGTAGTCTGATTCCTGAGTATTTTGAATTGGTTGTTTTAAAAATTGAATTGAACTAGTCCAAAAGACTTCCTTGTAATTGATGTATATTTTTGTAACAGAAAATTACTCGAATGAATTAGCATCAAATTCAATTGTGGGAGCTTGTGAATTGGAAACAGATCAGAAAGTCACCTGATAGCTATTTAATCAGGAAAAGCGCATAAAAATACCTCAAAGTGTCTTAAATACCGTACCGAATGCTTTTGTGTGAGATGCATGGGATGGTCTGAAGGGCGTGCTGCCTGAAGCTAAAACCATGCCATCTCTGGACCTCATCCAGGGGGTTCAAGTGTTTCTGAGGGGGAAAGAGGTGGGGCGTAGGCACATGCAGGTGGACTCCATGAGCTGCTGAAAAGCCAAAGATCAAAGAACACACTGATACCCATGAGTCTCAGTGGGCAAAGGGTACCGCTCCCTCTCACCTCTCTCTCTTTCTGACTCTGTCTTTCTCCCTCTGATTTCTATCGGTGTTGAAGAATAGCAGGAGGTGCGGTCGAGCAGACAGATGCATAACAGCTTATTGTTAGCGGCCACCTCTGATCTGACAGACTCAGTGTAGTGAAGGGGCAAGCACCATACACTGTGTGTCTGCGTGGGGTGCACAAACCCCTACAGCTGTCTTTTAGATTGAAATAAAGAGGCTGAATAGGTGAGGAAGAGAAGGAAGAACACTAGAATAGGGCTTTGGGTCAGTAAGAATTTAAATCTCTTATATTCAACAAGGCTACATTTATTTGATCCAAAATAGAGTAGAAGAGTAATATTGTTAAACATTATTACAATTTAGTAATTTATTCCCGTGATGGCAAAGTTGAATTTTCAGGAGCCGTTACTCTATTCTTCAGTGTCACATGGTCCTTCAGAAATCATTCTAATATGCTGATTTGGTGTACAAGAAACATTTCTGTTGAAATTGTTGAAAACAGTTGTGCTGTTTAATATTTTTGTGGGAACAGTGATAAATATATACACTGCTCAAAAAAATTAAAGGAACACTTTTTAATCAGAGTATAGCATCAAGTCAATTAATATTCTGGGATATTGATCTGGTCAGTTAAGTAGCAGAGGGGGTTGTTAATCAGTTTCAGCTGCTTTGGTGTTAATGAAATTAACAACAGGAGCACTAGATGGGCAACAATGAGACGACCCCCAAAACAGGAATGGTTTTACAGGTAGAGGCCACTGACATTTTTTTCCCTACTCATCTTTTCTGACTGTTTTTCACTAGTTTTGCATTTGGCTAGGGTCAGTGTTACTACTGGTAGCATGAGGCAATACCTGAACCACAGAGAGGTTGCACAGGCAGTGCAACTCCTCCAGGATGGCACATCAATACGTGCCATTGCCAGAAGGTTTGCTGTGTCTCCCAGCACAGTCTCAAGAGCATGGAGGAGATTCCAGGAGACAGGCAGTTACTCTAGGAGAGCTGGACAGGGCTGTAGAAGGTCCTTATCCCATCAGCAGGAACGGTATCTGCTCCTTTGTGCAAGGAGGAACAGGATGAGCACTGCCAGAGCACTACAAAATGACCTCCAGCAGGCTGCTGGTGTGAATGTCTCTGACCAAACAGCCAGAAACAGACTTCATGAGGGTGGCCTGAGGGCCTGACGCCCTCTAGTGGGCCCTGTGCTCACTGCCCGGCATCGTGGAGCTTGATTGGCATTTGCCATTGAACACCAGAATTGGTAGGTCCGCCACTGGCACCCTGTGCTTTTCACAGATGAGAGCAGGTTCACCCTGAGCACATGTGACAGAAGTGAAAGGGTCTGGAGAAGCCGTGGAGAATGTTATGCTGCCTGTAACATCGTTTAGCATGACCGGTTTGGTGGTGGGTCAGTGGTGGTCTGGGGAGGCATATCCACGGAGGGACGCACAAACCTCTACAGGCTAGACAATGGCACCCTGACTGACATTAGGTATCGGGATGAAATCCTTGGACCCATTGTCAGACCCTACGCTGGTGCAGTGGGTCCTGGGTTGCTCCTGGTGGCCTCATGTGGCAAGAGTATGCAGGCAGTTCCTGGAGGATAAAGGAATTGATACCATTGAATGGCTACCACGCTCGCCTAACCTAAATCCAATAGAACACCTCTGGGACATTATGTTTCGGTCCATCTGACGGCGCCAGATTGCACCTTAGACTGTCCAGGAGCTCAGTGATGCCCTGGGTCCAGATCTGGGAGAAAATACCCCAGACTCCGTCGTCTCATTAGGAGCATGCACCGATGTTGACAGGCATGCACACAAGCACGTGGGGTCCATACAAACTACTGAGTAACATTTTGAGTTGCTGCAATGAAATTTCAGCAAAATGGACTAGCCATTTTGGCTATGGACTAACTTTGATTTTCGGGGTGTCTTTGAATTCAGCCCTCTGTAGGTTGATCATTTTAATTTCCATCAAACGATGTGGCATCCTTTCATTCCTAACACATTACCCAGTCCATATCAGTATAGATATCCAGCATGATATTTTTCCCATTGAGATCTGATGTGTTTTCAAAGTGTTCCTTTAATTTTTTTGAGCAGTGTATTTTTCTATTTTTATAAGATTCTTTGATGAATAGAAAGTTAAAAGATTTGAAATAGAAATCTTATGTAACATTATAAGTGTTTTTACTGTCACTTTTGATCAATTTAATTCATCCTTGCTACAGTGTTCATGGTGTTCAAAAAAATAAAAAACTGACCCCAAACCTTTGAATGATGGTGTATATAAACAGTTTTTGAAATCTGAATATGTAACAATGTTGTTTAAATATTGAAACTCTATCACTGTCGGCAGATTATTATAGATGTCAGTGCCTTCACCACATAGCGATAAGCTGTCTGCTTTTCTTGCTTCACATTTGCATAAAGTCGAACATTTCTCAACTTCTTGACACTCTTACTGCTAGCTCTGATCTGTTGTCAATCCCACAGTCCACTGTGCGTCTCTCAGCTCCCATAGATATAATAAATTGAAGGGACCTGCTCGTCTCTGCTCACTCCACACCAGTGGACACGTTCGGTGACGGGCTGAATGTCAGCTGTTTATGGCAAATCTCCCTACCGCAGAGCTCCAAAAGCCACTTCACTGAAACAACTCAGTGGGACACCTGCTGACTAATCACAAGCAGTTTTATTGTGCGTGTGATGCATATGTATTTGTGTGTTTGTGAATGACTTGCCTGAATGCCGCCCAGTGTTCACCTTTTTGTGAACAGACTTTGAGACGAGGCTTTTGTTCAATTTGTGTAGGAGGCAGAATATTCATTGAACTTGTTATTAGATTGAATGAATGGGATCCGTGTCTTGCGGTGTTTCCTGAATCTCTCTGCCACTGCTGAATCTAAAGCGAAAGAAATTGTATTTCTTCTAAATTGTGAATTTGCAGTCTTAGTTTAATTTAAAATAATGTATCAAACACACAGCGCAACTAGTTTAGACAAATGACTTATTGTGAAACGATTCTTTAAATGAATTGCTCATCAGTCAGATGAATCATTCACTGAATGAACTCACTGAATCAGTTAGAATGGTTGCTCAGTTAATGTCTGATTCTGTCACTGAAGTCTTTCAGCCATATCTGACTAAAATGAGACCAGGCCTGCTTTGTATAATTATGGTTCATAAAACTGACTGGTAGGAAAGGTAATAAATGATATTTATTTGGTAATAAATGATATTTAACAGTTTTAAACTAAATATTTTTTTACTGAAAATGTATAAATGTGTTATTCAAAATTTTGATGTCATTATTTTTTATCGTTTTTGATCAGTCTTTTATGCATTTTGTATTCTTTTGATTAAAAACAGAGTAAAAGCAGTAGTATTGTGAAATATAAATAATAGTAATACATTTAAAAATATAATTTATTCCTTTGATGGCACTGCTGAATTTTCAGCAGCTGTTACTCCAGTCTTTAGTGTCACAAGATTTTTTTTTCAGAAATCAGTCTAATATGCTGTTTCATTTTTGTGGAAACTCTGCTACATTTTTTTTCAAGATTATTTGATGAATAGAAAGTTAAAAAGAATTAAAAGGTTTTTTTAAATATATTTTTTTGTAACATTATACATGTCTTTACTGTCCCTTTTGATTAATTGAATGTGTCCTTGGCTTGCTGTATCAAAGAATGAATTTCTTTCAAAAATAATCTTACTGAGCCTTAGGGCTGGATAACGAGTTCAATACTTTTTAGGCACCGACCGAATTGCCTCGATACCATTGAGTATCGAAAAACGTCTTGTCGTTTGGTACCAAATTTCGATACCTAGGGGGTTAATTTCGTCAACGTCAGTGAGCTAATAAGCCTGCAGCACTATGTGTGTTCGACTAGAAGTGGCGCCGTGCAGATCGATCAGTGTTTGACATCTGTGGGAGCGATTCGAAAGCATACCGAGCGGTCTGCTCTCTATAGCTCTCACGGTACAGTGCAGCGTCATGTCAAGTCAAACGCGTGTTACCTGACCATTCATGCACACTGTAGCGTCATGCTACATAAGACAATAAATAAGATTTATATTCCGCTTTTACTCAAAACTCACTTCAAACCACCATCGAGTGTTTGTAATAACTTGCCGTCTAATGTGTGTTTTGGTCATGTAATGTTTCTGAAATATGTAGTCAGAACTGCGATCGTGGAAGAGAAAATACAGGTGGATCGCTGGAAGCTGCTAATGTTCATCAGTAAATGTGTGGAAAATGAATAGAAATGATGATTCTGTCTGAGCTATGCATTTTAAAACGAACACGCACTAGTGTAAACGTATCCTAACAGATCTGTAAACTGAAAACTATTTGAACTTTATTAAAACAGTTTGCACTGATTTATTGTTTTATATTTTGTTCCTTTTGTGCAGTGTCTCAGGAGATGAGGCTTTGAGTCTGTATAAATGTCAACAAGCTGAAATAAATAAAACCAAAGGTTTTTGAGATAGTCATCTTGTTAAAACTGATTTCATAAAATTGGTATCGGAAAAAGTATCGTTCAGGAACCAGTATCGAACTCAAGGTATCGGTATCGATATCGAAAATTTTTGAACGATACCCAGCCCTACTGACCCTTCACTTTTGAACGGTAGTGTACATTCAGCAAAAACACATCTTGGTAGGAAACACTGGTGTCTTGATCCTCTCTGTGAGACTTGGGGAACTGAGCACCAACATAATGATGGTTTAACCTCTCATCACTTTCTCCTCCCATTCTGAGACGACGTGACTCGGCTTTCTGTGGCCAGAAGGTCAGCTGGGTTGTCAGAGATGAAACGGGGAGAAACAGCTCACGGGTCGTAGGTCAGATGTGAGAGGTCATGTGACTGGGGTCAGCATCAGAGCAGGAGGCAGAGAGCGGTAATGTAATTCAGAGCTACTCTTTGATCTTCCTCACACACACATGCATTCTGAAATGTATTAATATTTAATCAGATTCTAAAATGTCTTTGAATGTGGGAATGATGTAATGAATCTCCATATCTGGCAACGAGAGAGCGTTAGCAGCTGTGTTGTTAGCCCAGAGCGCACATTTTAAATCTACTACAACCCTCTACGGACACCTTGGCAATTGAATCGCCATTGGCTAGTAAATTTTTTAGTTTACTCGCCAGACTGATATACTAGGCCTGCCTATATATATATATATATATATATATATATATATATATATATATATATATATATATATATGCTCTGTAATATACTGTATATATACTGTATATGTTTGTAAAATGGTACAGCTTTTTAAATATCTGAAAGTACACTCTTAACATCAGTCAGTCAAGCATTATAATGTTACATACATCATGATAATTAGAATTAAAGTAATTGGAATTAAAACTTAGTAACCATGTATGAATGCATAGACATTTTAACTGAATAACTGAATTTAGGACTGGTGGTGGTGCTTTTTTTTTGGTTATTCAGTGTTTCTGTTAAAAAAAGGGAAAAACTAACAATAATACTGATAAGACGATAATAATAATAATAATAATACGAATTCTGCTAAAAAGAACAGTATAAAACGCACTAAGGATTAATGAGCTGCTGGATTCATGAATATTTAATCAGGTTGTTTGCGTTCACTCGAACTGATTTGCTGAAATCAAAACAGGGACGATAATAGGTGAGCGCCAGCCAATGAGATTGTCGTTTGCGCATTAGTTCCGCCCACTACCGGAAAACCCGGCTGTTCTTAAAAGCTGAAGAAATCCAAAGGAACTCCGTTATTTTGACAGGAAAATACAACAAAGAGTATCGTTTACATGTAGCGTACCAATTCTGCATGTATTTAAGACTCTCTCTTGCTCTCTCTGCTCTCACCAAAGCGACGGCGAGTCGTGCGCCTAGAGCTCACGGTACGTCAAATACAGCTGCTCTGCGCATCCATTGAGATGAACTGAGAAACAGCACAGATCGCTTGACGGAGAGCGAAACTCTGAAGCGCTCAGTCAGTGTTCCGCGAGTGAATATATCTGTGCTAAACTTATATTTAGCCTCCAACTCACACACTGGCAAGTAAAATTTCAGAATTTATTAGCCATTGGCTAATATTAAATATCATTTAGTTACCCAGAGTGAAATTTAGTTGCATTTGCGAGTGATTTACTTGCATTGAAGAGGGTTGTACTATCTCGTTATGAGAGGCAGAACGGATAAGGCCTTACGTTTAATTGATGAGCGGATGCTTGGTTTAATGGCCTTGTGGGTCAAGGCTAGGCTCTCTTCTATAGATGGCATGCGTATATAGGGCTTCACAATTATCAGCTATTTCTCTCAAAATTGTCATCAGGATTATTATTATTATTATTATTACATTAAAAAAAAAACCTAACAACTGTAATGGTTGTTTTAGTTTTGTTGCAGACAAGTGGCACAACAGCTGGTGAATCCACAGGTGGTTTTCTTCTATGGTCATTTTTGTGTGTCACTAATAAAGTGCACTGAACAAAATTATAAACGCAACACTTTTGTTTTTGCCCCCATTTTTCATGAGCTGAACTCAAAGATCTAAGACTTTTTCTATGTACACAAAAGGCCTATTTTTCTCAAATATTGTTCACAAATCTGTCTAAATCTGTGTTAGTGAGCACTTCTCCTTTGCCGAGATAATCCATCCACCTCACAGGTGTGGCATATCCAAGATGCTGATTAGACAGCATGATTACTGCACAGGTGTACCTTAGGCTGGCCACAATAAAAGGCCACTCTAAAATGTGTAGTTTTATCACACAGCACAACGCCACAGATGTCGCCAGTTTTGAGGGAGTGTGCAATTGGCATGCTGAATGCAGGAATGTCCACCAGAGCCGTTGCCCATGAATTGAATGTTCGTTTCTCTACCATAAGCCATCTCCAAAGGCGTTTCAGAGAATTTGTCAGTACATCCAACCGGCCTCACAACCGCAGACCACGTGTAACCACACCAGCCCAGGACCTCCACATCCAGCATCTTCACCTCCAAGATCGTCTGAGACCAGCTACCTGGACAGCTGCTGCAACAATCGGTTTGTTTAACCAAAGAATTTCTGCACAAACTTTCAGAAACCGTCTCAGGGAAGCTCATCTGCATGCTCGTCGTCCTCATCGGGGTCTCGACCTGACTGCAGTTCGTAACCGACTTGAGTGGGCAAATGCTCACATTCGATGGCGTCTGGCACTTTGGAGAGGTGTTCTCTTCACGGATGAATCCTGGTTTTCACTGTACAGGGCAGATGGCAGACAGCATGTATGACGTCGTGTGGGTGAGCGGTTTGCTGATGTCAACATTGTGGATCGAGTGGCCCATGGTGGCGGTGGGTTTATGGTATGGGCAGGCGTATGTTATGGACAACGAACACAGGTGCATTTTATTGATTGGCGTTTTGAATGCACAGAGATACCGTGATGAGATCCTGAGGCCCATTGTTGTGCCATTCATCCACGACTATCATCTCATGTTGCAGCATGATAATGCACGGCCCCATGTTGCAAGGATCTGTACACAATTCCTGGAAGCTGAAAACATCCCAGTTCTTGCATGGCCAGCATACTCACTGGACATGTCACCCATTGAGCATGTTTGGGATGCTCTGGATCGGCGTATACGACAGCGTGTTCCAGTTCCTGCCAATATCCAGCAACTTCAAACAGCCATTGAAGAGGAGTGGACCAACATTCCACAATCAACAACCTGATCAACTCTATGCGAAGGAGATGTGTTGCACTGTGTGAGGCAAATGGTGGTCACACCAGATACTGACTGGTTTTTGGACCCCCCCCAATACAGTAAAACTGCACATTTTAGAGTGGTCTTTTATTGTGGCCAGCCTAAGGCACACCTGTGCAATAATCATGCTGTCTAATCAGCATCTTGATATGCCACACCTGTGAGGTGGATGGATTATCTCGGCAAAGGAAAAGTGCTCACTAATACAGATTTAGACAGATTTGTGAACAATATTTGAGAGAAATAGGCCCTTTGTGTACATAGAAAAAGTCTTAGATCTTTGAGTTCAGCTCATGAAAAATGGGGGCAAAAACAAAAGTGTTGCATTTATAATTTTGTTCAGTGTAGTTAAACACAGAACAATGAACTGTTTATAAAGATTGCTTAACTCATTGAATACGAATAGTTGTTATTGTTGACAAACCCAAAGACTAATTTAAAGGCCTCTGATGTGCAGTTGCATTCATGTATACACTGGGCATGTTTATAATTCCTCACAAGGCCCAAACGATCCATAAAATACATTGTAAATAGAACATTTTGATGCAGTGAGAGTAGACCTTAATTTTTCATGATCAGTTATTCACAGAAAACTTAGCTGACATGAGATAAAGAACACTCTGTTTTCTAAATGTGTATTATTTTTCTTATTGTAAACATTTGATCCATTCATGTTTTTTTTTTTACCTCATATATTTTAAGCAATATTTCTTTGCTTTTTGCAACTTAAATTGTAATCTTGTGTAATCGTGTGCCATCTACAGACTATTCATGGTGCATCTGATTCACTTTGTACATAAAAATTGCATGGAGTTTCTCAAAATAGCAAGCTCAGATCTGATTGGCTGGCCTAACACATATGGACTTATGGAACTTTTTTATTACAAAAGAAATTGTGTTCTCAGACTGCTGCAATGACCACTTCAGAAGAGTAACAATAATAGATGCTTGATTTGACAGCATTTGTGATCTTCATAGCATTATATATATATATATATATATATATATGGAGTTCTTTGTTTTGTTTTTCAGCTTTGTTTTCAGAGTTATGTATGACTTTAAAGGGATAGTTCACCCAAAAATTTAAATTGTCATTAATTACTCACCCTCTTGTAGTTCCAAATCCGTAAGACCTTCGTTCATCTTCAGAACACAAATTAAGATATTTTTAATGAAATCCAAGAACTTTCTGACCCTCCATAGACAGCAACGCAACTACCACGTTCAAGGTCCAGAAAGGTAGTAAGGACATCGTTAAAATAGTTCATGTGACATCAGTGGCTCAACCTGAATTGTATGAAGCTATGAGAAAACAAAAATAAAGACTTGATTCAACAATTTCTTCTCTTCCGTGTCAGTCTTTGAGGCGTGTTTACGAGAGTATCACGATGCATGTGTGTGGTGCTGCTGACAAAGGATTGAATAAAGTTGCTATTTTTGTTTTCTTTGCGCACATAGGTGTTCTTGTATCTTTATAAAATTAAGATTGAGCCACTGATGTCACATGGACTATTTTAACAATGTCCTTACTACCTTTCTGGGCCTTGAACGTGGTAGCTGCGTTGCTGTCTATGGAGGGTCAGAAAGCTCTCGTATTTCATCAAAAATATCTTAATTTGTGTTCTGAAGATGAACGAAGGTCTTACGACTTTGGAACGACATGACGGTGAGTAATTAATGACAGAATTTTCATTTTTGTGTGAACTATCCCTTTAAATAGCATGTGAATAAGTCTGTCTGAATGCAGGACCATATTCGCTATGAACAAAGTTCACTTTCTCTCTCCTTGCCCCACTTCCCCTAAAGATTACAAGAGAAATCCTTAACGTTTCACCCGGTCGCACACCCACATGCACCGCTTGGGAACATTTAACTTCAAACCCGAGTGTTTGTCCATCAGAGACAGAGTTTCATGAGATCGACCTCCTTGACGGAAACCTCCCCAAACCCCAAAAGCCCTAAAATCTAAACTCTGTGGGCTGTCCTTTTGATGTGTGAAGCTTTTCCTCTCTCCCTGCCTCCTCTCAGCAGTCTGTTTGCTTGTGTTCGGCTCTCTGTGTCTCTTTGGCGGTACTTGGTGTTTTTACGCAAGGAACGAGGAATGCTGTTTATTGCGTCCTGGCATGTATAAAAGTGACATTCCTTTGACCCGCCCCTTTGGCTTCCCTGTGGCCGAGCGGCCCGCATTGACTCACACCGGCCTTTTTTGATGATATCATGGTTGCTGCTGCAACCTCTGGCTGACCTGTGCCTGTGTCATGTAACCCCTTCATTAAGGCCCTGTAGGCAAGCCTGTAGTTACAGATCTCAGTGCACATAGATCCCCCTCTCTCTCTTTTTCTCTGTCTTGTCTCCTCTTTTCCGTCCCGCTGTGCTCTCTGCAAGCATATCAGCTCATTTCCCCCTCTCTCCCCTCCTTTTATTACCCATTACTCCCTCGCTTCCATTTTCTTGTTCTCTGCCTTTTCATCTTTTTCGACTTTTTTAATTCCCTCCCTCATTTCTCTCCTAGCCGATAGCAGGAAGTCATTCTCAACAGCGTAATGTTTCCCATAGGCCTCCAGATGGTTTATATTTGCATGTGTATGTGTGTATTAACAATAAACGAGGCTGATGAGAGTTGTATTTCACAGTTTGGCCCAGTATTTGTACACGTTTCTGTTGTTTTGAGTGAGTTTGGGTGTATTTGTGCCGGCGCAGGCAAGTGTTTTGGATTTGTTGTGTTTTGGATGTGTTTGTGTATGCTGTGGCTCTGTTGGGCGTGACTGTCCATTTCTCTGCCCTGAGGTTACATAATTTCAGGGTAGGGATCAAAAGACCTAATCAGGTGTTAAAAGCGTAACCATGGAGACTGTCTTGCTGTTTAGTGGAGAACGCCAGTGGGTCCTTGGGGAAGGGTGTGTGTGTGTGAGTTTCTCTGTCTCTGTTTAAGTATCCTCTGTGGCAGGTATTACTCATGTCATTTCATCTGAAACTGGACTGATTAAAGTTTCAGTTCCAACATCTGTCTGGTTTGCTTAAACGGTGTTTATTTTCTCAATCTTATTACTTGTGTAGTGTGTTAAGGTGCATATGACTGATATTATTCTCACGCTGACTTTTTGCTCACTGTTTGGTCCACTTTCAGCTTATTCTGGCCAAGAATCACCCACTTAGACAGAAAGACAACGTGATGTAAAGCAATCAACCAGTGTTTTTGTTTTTACCTCGTGTTCTTTCCTATTCTTACAGAATTAAAATTTATTTTTAAAATGTTGTAGTTGTCAGAGTGGAGTGTGGTGATGAAAAATTTATGAACACTTGATAATGTAATCTTCATCGTTCAAATTTGAAGGAATTTTAGTTGTGGCTACACCGTGCTAGTAGAACAGTGTTTTGCAAAATAACCAAGGCACTTCAACAAAAACCCTTTATTTTGTGGCAAACACAGTGATGAAAATTAGAGAACAGCAATGATTGTAGCACGAAGAAAGATTACTACTAAAACATCTGAAGGTTACAGCAGTCAGAAATTAGTAAGAAGTGTTGAGGCCCTTGATTTGAATGACTTCAGCACATCTGCAGCCACAGGACAACATTAGTCTCCTACACTGCTCTGGTGTGATCTTGGTCCACTCTTCTTCCAGTCTCTTCCACAGTTTGGTGACTGTAGTGGCTTTCTTATACACATAACTTTGTCACCAAGGATTTTCCGGAGATTTTCAATTGAGTTTAGATCAGGACTCTAGGCCAGCCATTTCATTATTACAATGTTTTCAGCTTCAAGGAACTGCTTTACCACAGGAGGTTGCCATGTAGCTGTGTAAGAGGCCCAACTCCTGCTGCAGAAAACATCCATCAAACCATGACACTTCCTCCTCAAACTTTCACTGACTTCTTCACACACTTTGTGTTCAGTCTTTCCCCAGTTTGACGACGAACATAATATTTCCCATCTGACCCAAACAGATTAAACTTGCTCTCATCACTCAAGTGAACTTTAGACCAGTTCTCCTCTGTCCACAGAACATGCTCCTCAGTAAAGGTTAGTCTAGCCTTTTGATATTTGCTGCTGATGAAAGGTTTGGTCACTGCAGAGTGGGCTTTCAGTCCAAATTCTCTTAAACGTCAAGACACTGTATGCTGAGACAGATCCTTACACTATTGAGCGCTGAACTCGCAAGCAATTACAGCTGCAGTGTTGAACCGGTTGCCCATTGAGATTCTCTACATTATCCTCTCCTCTTGTGCGTTTGTCTTTCGTGGACGACCAGCCATTTTGGGGGACGTGAATGAGTTAGTGACATTGTAAAATATCTCATCAAATATCTCATGGAAGTTTTTTGTACTGTGCTTAAGAATATATTGGACTCATGAAATATTCTTAAAAAACTGCGCTTTTACTCCTGTTAGGATAACTTCAAATAGGACTAAGTAGTGACCTTGAAATTTAGGAAATTCTAGGTTGTTCTTTAATTTTGATCTCCACTGTGCATTTATTCAAATATTGCTGTCAAGATCATATAAAGACGTTTTCAGGAGGTTTTATTAATGCCCTAAACTTGCATGAACTTGCGATCTGCAGGTTTGTTATCTGAGGCTGAGACTAGACCAGTATAAGCTCGAATATTTCATTTTGATATTAACATCTGCTCCACGCACACACACATGCTTTCTTGCGTTCATTGCTGCCATCTGCATCTTTCCCAGCTGAGTCACATCTGGTCATTATTCACCAATCAATAAGCGCTAACCAATCCATATATCATCACGCCACTCTGTGTGTGTGTGATATGTTTGTAAGACACCTGAGCTCTCCTGACAGCTGTGTGTTTGTGTGTTTATAATGTTTTCTTTTGGTGCTGCTGTTTTGTATATCTGTCACACCTGCAATGGCCCACCTGGACAGAACCACACACAAATCTACACATCACCGTGTGTGGTCTCACAACCGTGATTCAATTTATCACACCATTTGTGTGTCTGTTTTGATTTTGAGCTGCAGTTTTAATGGTCTATAAATAAGAGCTCTATTTGAGGAGTTTGATTCTCGGTGGCGTGTTTAGTATTTGAGACGCTCCCTCAGTCTTGATGCCTGTGGCTAAGTGTGATTGATTGACAGGTCTTCTGCCTCATGTTGATTGATGGGCTCTTTTTTGGTTTGACCTTTGACCCCTACCCAAAAGAATAAGCTGCAGGTAGTTGAGAAGTTCCAGTGGTTGTGTGTGTGTCCAAACATTCCCTTCCTCCTCCCTAAATCTGTACCCTTTCAAGATGGATGTGATTTTGCTGTAGGGCAGAGTTTGTGAAGGGACTGCAGGAAGAAAGGAAAAAGGTAATTATTTAAATCATAAAAATTTACTTGGATATGATAGCATTTTGGGCAGAGCTCTGACATATACTTTATATAACATAGTTGAGCTTTGGGATGAGTTTGAGTCTTGGCTCTCTCTACAATTTCGCTTTGTCTTTTCTATATACTATCCAAAGGGCAACAAAGGCCACAAAAATGGCTAAATAATTAATAAATTGAACAACAACAGAGAATCACGAAACTGCAAATGTGTTTATGAAAATATTGACTTCTCAAGGGTTACTTCAAATAAATATTCTAGGGATTAATCTGACAAAACTTACACTGCTTAACTACACTGAACTAGCCTATATGAACTACATTCCAATATTTCATATCTATACCAATTCTGAATAGGCTTTTTGATTTATAAATGAAAATAAGCCTAATTACATTGAGCTGTAGCAGTTTCAAATGAGGAGTTTTATTAAACAACAGTGAACAGATCTCGTGGTGTGTGAGATTCATGTTGCATCACATCTCTCTGGTCCAGTAATATTGAGCAGTGGTTGTGATGTGGTGGGATTCTCAGGTCAAACGGAGGCAGCTCCTGTGAGATCATCTTTTGTGTCTTTGGAGTTTTTCTGTTCCTCTGTTTTGTCACATGCTCCTCTGCGGCTGTGAAAGTTTTGTTGGGGTCCTCAGGGGCTCTACATCACAGTTCATCTGTATTTGTCCCTTGAGTGACGTTTCTTTAACCTCCCTTCTGCTTCATTTGTCCTGCTTAGTTTTCTTCCTTCCTTCACTCATGTCCCGCTTTACCCTTTTCATCACTCTTTTGCTCTTTCTTGCTTCACTTTTTTTTGCTGTCCTTGGGTTTTTTCCTCCTTTTTCTTTTTCTTTTCTTTTTTTTCTTGGTTTATTTCATGTTCATACTTTCTGTTCTTCCTTGTACTCTTGCCTTCTTTTTTGCTGTCTTTCTTTTGTTCTTTCCCCTTTCATTCTTTCCACCATTTTTCTTTTTTACTCTCTTAATTTTGCCATCTTTCTTGTACTTACTCTTTACTGTACTGTTTCATTTGTACCCATTTTTGCTCTTTATTTTACCCTTTTGTTCTATTTTGCTCATTCTTTCTTGTGGTCTTTTTTTCTTCTGCTCATTTTTCTTTTTTGCTATTATTATTTCTTTTGCTCTTTCCCTTTTCACTCTATCCTTTCATTCATTCATTCATTATTTATTTATTTGTTTGTTTTTTTGTTTTTTTGGCTCTTTACTGCAATTACACTTTGTGGTTTACTTTTTAATTTTTTACTCTGCTTTTTCTTTCACTATTTGGTCTTGTTTTCTTTTTTGCATTTATTTGCTTTTTATTTGTTTTTTTGTGCTATTTTCACTTCTGTTTGCTGTTTTTCACTCGTTCTTTCACTGTTTCTTGTACTCTTTCACTCTTTGTCTGAATGTTATTTGCTGCTGTCCTTGCTCTTCTTTTTTCAGCTCTATCTCTCTTTGAGCTGATGTAGTGTGATTAAGTGCTAGTGGTTGTGTGACTGTAACACTATAAAGTGGATTAGAGAGGCAGCTCTGTGGGTGGGCGTGAAACTGCAGGAATCGGTTCTGAATGTTGTGCTAATCAGGCCCGTGGAACTCGGCCTGGAACAGCTTCAGCATTGGCTGTTGGCACTAAAGTGCAAGCGTGTGTTTAGCGCTTTAATAAAGCTTGCTACACTAACCTCATTAGTCTCGTTCTATCAGGCTCCTCCCCCTCTAACTATGCCAAATTACATTAGACGTTTTCCTGTCACCATGGCAACCAGCCCACTGTTTTTCCTTGTTGTTCTTGTTTTTTTTCTTCCTCTGATAGCTGAATGTTTGAGGTGAATTATGGAAGTGCGACATGATATGTGACATGTAACCAAGTAACTCTGCTCTACTTAAACTTTATACCAGGTTATGAAAGAGATTTAGGAGATATTACAGGCCAAGTTACTAATCTCTGTAGCACACTTTTAACAGGATTTTCTGTTATCCAGACTTATTCGGGTTTGTTTGAAGGGATGAGAGCAGGTGGTCAGTTTGTTTCGTGTTAACACTGAGCCGAGCTCTAGCTGTGTCGTCACCTAGCTTGCAAAGCATTGCATTCTGGGTCCAATGTGCTTCCATAAAACGGCCAGTGAAATGAAGCCTTGACAGTTAGGTAAGAGATTTGACATGTGAGAGATAGAAAGGGGGTTTGCGTCTCCTGAGGGAAAGCTGTATGAAAAGGAGAGATGAATTGCATGGATTGGGAGAACTGGCAGGAATAAATGGAAAAAGGGAGCACAGGCAGAAAAACATCCCAGAGTGAGCCTTTTTTCACGTTTCGTTTGGTCGCTTCTTCCAAACAGCTAAGAACCGAGAAGTTGTTTTATTCATGTTTTTGTCACATTTTCCAGCAAAACTTGCATGCACAGAGCAGCGCTTTCATTTGTCTGCCGCCGATGCAAGAGATGCGAAAAATGAGAGCTGCTCTCGGAAGACAATTTATTCTGAGATAAAATGCTTTGAGAAATGTGTTTATAGTATGAGTGTGACCAGGAGCATGAAAGATGCAAATTATACGTCATCAGTAGTTTTTTACAACCGATTGCGTTCATTCCAACTGTAAAACATACCAGAGAAATGTACCCTGGACATCTTTTCAGGCCATTTTCACACCAACTTAAAGAAACTGTGGTCTGCACCAAAAGCTTTAGTTTTGGTGAGAGGGAAAAAGAGAGAAAAGAGTGCACTCTCCAATGGTAATCACTTCTATCTCTTTCCTTCTTTTCACTCAGTCTGTCTTGCCATAAATGTGCACACATACGCATCTCTTTGCATTGTCTTTCACAGACTTTCAAGCACACTGCTTCCTCCATCATTATTTCTGCATTCGTAACAGGTTCATGCTGCGGTGAAGAGAGAGTGTGTGCATAAAGACCAGAAGTGTTGTCAGCTAAGTAAGGAAAGAGATACAAAGGAGAGTGAACAAGAGTGTGTGGAGATGGACAGAAACAAAAAGAGAGAGAAAAGAGTGGTTGAGAGGTGCAGAATACTCAGACTGGAGAAGATAGCGTGTAGCTATTGTGGGCAATGTAATTGGGGTGGTGAGGCTTAGTGGTTAATGTCTGGGCTCATGAGAGAAAGGTTGTAAGTTCAAAACATGCAGCAGATTGTCCCAATAATAAGCATGTACATTTTATACTAGCTTACTATCCAAAAAATGTGCAAAAATTGCATCTTAGGAACACCATTGTTCAAAAGTTTGGGGTTGGTACTTTTTAAAAAAATGTTTTTTTTAACTTATTCTCACTAAGACTGCAGTTAGCTATTTGATAGAAATATGGTTAGAACAGCAATATTGTGAAATTATTACAATTTAAAAGAACTGTTTTTTTATTTTAATGTATTTTAAGTTGAATTTATTCCTGTGATGGCAAAGCTAAATATTCAGCAGCAATTACTCCAGTCTTCAATGTCACAGGCCCCTTAGAAATCATTGTAATGTGCTAATTTGGCACTCACAAACATTATCATTATCACAGTTGAAAACAGTTATTTTTTGTGATAACTGTGGTGCATGTTTTTCAGGATTCTTTGATGAATAGAGAGCTTAAAAAAGCAGTTGTTTGAAAAAGAAACCTTTTGTAACATTACAAATGTCTTTAGTGTCACTTTTGGTCAATTTAATGCATCCTCGCTGAATAAAAGTATTGATTTCTTAAAAAAACAAATAGCCTACATTGCTTCAAAAGGAAATGTACACACTAGAAAAGGGTCTGATGGTGCGTTTGATGGATGCATACGATCATTTTAAGGTTGTGAATAGAGATGGGTTAGTTTGAAATCGAGTGGGGAATATGGTACTTCGGATTTCTGAAAGCACTGAACCCGCCTGTTTGAAATTGCCATTGGTCAAAGAATTCCTTTGAGTGCACTGCAGCGAAAGTTAAAATTGTCTCAACTTTTCTGCATTTTGAAGCCCTACTTTAGGAAACCCTTGTGTTTTTCCTCTGAGTGCTCTCTGACACAGTGCCTTCTCGTTCGTAAGCACCTGCTTATGTAATCAGGTATATGAGCAGATGAATAAAAAAGGAGATGTTAAAAACGGAATGTTAAATAAGTTCTTGCCTGTCTGTGTGGCCTTTTTCCCCCCAGTGCTGGAGATTGAAAGTTGTGTTATTCCACCCATGTAGTGTTAAGATATACAATCTGTGATCCTCAGCACACCCCAAACCACCTGTCTTTACCGTAGTAAGTGAGGTCAGGCAAGTGTACACACACAGTGAGAGAAAAAGTGGCCACATATAAAATAGCAGCACAAATTTGCTTTATTTTTCCAGCGAGTTACACATACACACAGTTACGCACATCCTTCATGAAAACCACATGCTCCTTTCCCATAATTCCACTATAAAGCCCAGACCCCCTCCATGTTTAAACAGTTTCTTTTTGATGACTAATCTGTAGCTTACAGAAAAGTCTTGCCTCAGCAGCGTCTCTGCTGTACTCCCATATGTTTAGTGTTTTACTCAATGAAAGACTTTTCTTCTCCTCTTAAATAGGCCTCTGCTTCTAGTTTTTGACATTTAGCTTTACACATGCCTGCTTCATGGTTCATTTGTCCACACATTTAAGCTGGGCAGCTTTGATCTTATGAAAGGACTCCAACTCCCATGAGACTTTGCACACTGGTCTGTGGCAGATTGATTCAATCGAGCTGTAATGGCAGTGGTTCCCATGAGCCCCTAAAGTGTAGTTTGGTTCCCTACGGCAAGGTGAAATTTAGAGGTTTTATGGAGGTCGGTGACTGTGGAACAGGTGCAGGTTGTAATGAGGTGGGATGGTCACATGGCTTAAATAGACACAAGTGTATGACTGGATGACCCTAACGAAGGTAGAAGGTAAATTGAGAGGGTTGGGAAAGAGGGATCAGGAGAAAGCCATTCTGCTCGGGTTCATCTGTGATCGTGGTCCAGATGCACATCTGGGGTCCAGACAGCTAGCCGTGTGTTTTCTGAGCTTTACTTTGCCTCCTGTTTTTGTGATTCTCTCTTCCTCTGTTCTGTAGTTTATTGGTGTTGGGATAATATCTCACAGGCATTCATGCTGTCTCACGATAAAATGTGATGTCTGTAAATTTAAGCAATCAACTCTTTCCAGCATCCTATAAAATAAAAATAACAAGGTTGTTGACAAGATTGCATTTGTGTGTTTTGTGTTTCTGTCTAAAGGGCTGAAAGGCAGTGTAAAACTATGGAGGAATAGGAATCAATTTCAGTTTATTAACAGAAAAATAAAAATGTAAATAAAGTGAAATAAAAATAAACATTTAAAATGTTAGTTAAGTCCTGATAATTTCCTGATAATTTACTCACCCCCATGTCATCCAAGATGTTAATGTCTTTCTTTCTTCAGTCTCTTCAGAAATGAAGTTTTTTGAGGAAAACATTCCATGATTTTTCTCCATATAAGTGTTGAAGGTCCAAATTGCAGTTTCAATGCAGCTTCAAAGGGCTCTACTTGATCCCAGCTAGAGGTCTGCATTCCCATGGCTCTCTTGCGGGAACCGCAGGACCCGACCAGATTTCTTGCGGGATTTAATTCCCGAATAAAACGCGGTAGCGGTCGGTAACTCTGGTGTAATTTGAACGGGAGCGGGTGGTCTAACAATATCCCGTTCCCGACGTCCTTTCAGAGCAGCATATCTGCGCTTTATTCTCATTGACCACCGGTACAGCCTGCACTCAGGACTGTTTAGTTATGCACGCGCTGCATGCATGAACCAGTGCTTTCTGCGTCACGAATTTTACTTGCGAGGTCTGTGCGCAGCATATGCGTGGCGATGCTCAGATCAGGCTGTACCGGTGGTAAATATACGGCCCTAACAGGCAGGTTCGATGAGTGACAGAGCAGAATAAGGATGGAGCAAAGTGTGGATGCGCTGTTCTTGAAGTACGTTCAACTCACGGTTTTGTTTATATAGCCTATAATTTTAAATGACAGATGTCGTATTTATTTATTTATTTTTCTCTGCGACAGTTTTCCTACTGTGTTAACAGCAAAATGTTAAACGAATTTAGTATTTTGACAAATAAGCTAATATTTTTGCTAATATCTAATTTTTTTTTTCTCTGCGACACTTTTTCCTATGTTAAACGAATTGTATCCTGGCAAGACGAATAAAAATAAGAAATACAATTTTTGTAGCCTACAACATATTTTTTCTCACTTTTTTGCTGTCAATAAATGCAAGACTCTTAATACGGATACAATAACAAATACAATTTTGTGCAGACTGCACTTTTATTTGTTAGCCTCTTTCTTTCAGTAGCGGAAATTTAAATGTGAGATTCTGGAAACGAGATCTAAATTTTGCAGGAACGGTCAGGTCGGGAAGAAATTTATTCTCAGCGTGAACAAAGAGTGAAAATATAGCGGGATCTGGTGGGTGCGGAATATAACCTCGCGGGAGCGGGACTAAAAAAATAGTCCCGCACAGACCACTAATCCCAGCTGAGGAATAATGGTCTTATTTAGCAAAATGATTGGTCATTTTCTATATTTAAAAAAAAAAAAAAATGTTTGTACTTTTTAACCACAAATGCACATGGATTTTTATGCAACCCATGAACTTAAAATGAATTTTAAGATGCGCTGATTTATTAATTTATTATTTTACTGTTATATCAAACTACATCTTTTAACATTTAATTAAATGAACAGTCTGTCTTTAATCAGTTAGACTTCATTTTAAGAACATTTTTATTTTTTAATTAATAAATTGAGAATTTCTAGTTTCATTAGTCTATTACACATAGACCAAAAATGAAAAAACTGGTTGCTTGATTATTTTACAATGTCCTTGTTTTTCTTTTTCTTTCTTTTTTATTTTTTTTCTTTTTTTTTTTTTGTGTAAACGATTACCTAGATTAATTGGTATTGCAAAACCACCAGTTTTTTAAATTTTTATTTTACTTTAACCACAGCGATTGTCTTTTGTCATGGCCCACAACAAATTTTGATTACACAGACATTTATGGACAACTTAGTATCTCAAGTCTGGATGGTTTGAGCTCCCTGGAACAAAACTGATCTCTTGAGCACATTTACATGACACTGTAAAAATATTTTACACATTATTGTTTCTTGCTCAGGGTTACATTTTTAGGGTCAGCTTACAATGAGAAGGATTTGCGTCTTAGTCCTAAGTGTTTTAGGGTGTACCTAGGTATGTATAGTGCACATGTGGAACGTTTTAACTTTGAGACTAATTTTTTATGAAGCTGAGAAAGTGTGAGTGTGCAATTTTTTTTTTTTAACCCCTTCACTTTGGGATCGAATATCTAGTCGGGACCAGTTAGGAACCTGAAATTTTCACTACTGTATATAATAAATCACAGTTAAAAATGGCCAAGCAACCTTAACTGTACCGCTTGAGATGGGTTAAGTTTAAAGTCAAAATCTAGTTTTATCTGTTTTGTAATGAGGATTCTGCTTTAAGATATCATTATTTAAGTGTTTTCCCATTTTCCCTCTCAGAGTGTGTCAAAGCAAATATTTTCTAGCATCCTGCCATGAAACTTCTGCATCTCGCCACCTCCCCACCTCTCATTTCTGTGCTCTGCTGTGAGGGTGACAGAAAGAACTGTGGATCTTCTGCAGATGTTGCCATGGAAATCTTAACTACCCCATTTCACTTTTGACTGTGGGGAGTGCACTGCTCATTTGCTGGATATAAAGGTCAAGGGTTGAATGTAGAAAGACAGAACAGCAAGTACATGTCTAGAACCTGATTAGTTCACTAACTGTTCTTCCCTCCCTCCTTCTCACTCTGATCTAAAATAAACACTGTTCTTTCTGTTCCTTATCAAGATCTTGCTGCAGTCTGATAAGCCTTTGCTTCTTATTGGGTTCACATCATTGCCGTAGACAAATATCTGTTTCCACTGCCTGGCCAAACCTGATGTTTTGTTATTCAGACCTCAGCCCTGCATCGACGACTGCATCAATTCCCTCCTTTCCTCGGTCATAAACGCCCACTCAGCATCCTCCACACCTGATCTATCATCCTTTACAAAGTAATTATCCACTAAAGCTTCAGCAGGAGGCCCGTTACTCTCGAGGTAAGAAGTATGAGGCTTCAGCAGCAGCTGTAGGTGGAAGTCCATTTTTAGCAGAGGACACAGATGAGGCACAGGTCAGGTCATTTCCCAGTGGTCATAAACAGAGCCATTAGCAGCCCATTTCAGTTAATATAGACATAATGAAAACAACATGGCTGCCACACACACAAACTCCTGTCAATAAACCTACGTCATTTCCATTTGGTGAATCTGAGTGCACTAGGGTTACGAGGTAAGCACTACTTTCTGATGGGCTTGATTGCTTTCACCTCTTGGGAGTTGTCCTCTTTTTCCTGTCATCTCTCTGTGTGTTGGGGGATTTCTTAAGCTAAAATATTCTAGATGGGGGTCAGACTGTCTCCTGCCCAACCCACCCACCCCGACTCCTATAACAGCTCTTGTAAAAACCATCAGGGAAGCATTGCACTGCCCTTCCGTTCACTGAGAGCATTTTAATGCACCCTTTGCGTACTCCAAACACGCACTGATTCATTCAGTTAATGTGTGGAGTGTCTGTTTCCTATTGCACCCCAGCTGGTGTAACCTTTTTTTTAATGACTTTCTCATCGTAATTTGCCTTTAGCGTTGACTCTTAGCACTACTTTAATAAATTATCAAGGGCTGCACACTGTGACTAAAATAAAAATTACAACAATGAACAGCACAAACTATGATGTCCGATTCACAAGCGAATGGCTCTTATTAACCTGTTCTTGTTAATGAGACAGTCATAAAGAATCATTCTCAAACTCACCTGTTAATTACCAGATTGGTGAATTGGTCAGAGCAGTTACAAAGTTTAATATTGATTTGTAAAATTAAAGTCATTTTTCAGTAATGTCTGATTCAAGATGAACTCTGATACTTAAGGTTTGTGAGACTTAAATCAGTCGGTTTACTGATTTGTTGTTCATATAATCTGTAATTGAAGATATGTAACCACAAACCAATTTTAACACAATAATAAATTGTTGATGGTATTTGAGCTAATTTGTACTAATTGCAGTGAAAATGTTGTATTCACAAAATGTTTGTGATAGTTCACCCAAAAATTAAAATTTGTCATTAATTACTCACCCTCATGTCGTTCAAAATCCGTAAGACCTTCGTTCATCTTCAGAACACAAATTAAGATATTTTTGATGAAATCCAAGAGCTTTCTGACCCTGCATGGACAGCAACACAACTACCACGTTCAAGTCCCAAAAATGTAGTAAGGACATCATTAAAATAGTCCATGTGACATCAGTGGCTCAGCCGTAATTTTATGAAGCTACGAGAATACTTTTTGAGCACAAAGAAAACCAAAATAATGACTTTATTCAACAATTTCTTCTCTTCCCTGTCAGTCTTTGAACGAGAGTACCATGACGCTTGAAATGATCACGCTTCATAAAATTAAGGTTGAACCACTGATGTCACATGGACTATTTTAACGATGTCCTTACTACCTTTCTGGGCCTTGAACATGCTAGTTGCGTTGCTGTCTATGCAGTGTCAGAAAGCCCTTGGATTTCATCAAAAATATCTTAATTTGTGTTCCGAAGATGAACGAAGGTCTTAAGTGTTTGGAACGACAAGAGTGTGAATAATTAATGACATAATTTTTGGTTGAACTATCCCTCTAAATTGTCAGAATAATAAAATGTTACTTTGTCGTGAGACATTTTCATATTATTTTTTTTTTTTTTTTTTTATTCTCTTCAAAGTGAGTGAAAGTGAAGTGACATGTGACCTATACTCTGATTTTGTGCTCTGCATTTAACCCATCCAAGTGCACACACACAGTAGTGGAAACATACACACACAACGTGAACACACACCCTGAGCAGTGGGCATATTTATGAAGTAAAAAAAAAATTATTTGACTCCTGACTTTTTCATTTTCAGTGGCTCCCTAGTTGTTTCTTTAGTGTGGAGCCTTGTCAACCTGTCCAAAACATGATCTAGACAGTGATGGGTCACAGATGAGATGGGTGTGAATTGAAAAGACGAGAAACGAGGGGGGTGGCTAGAAAGAGTCTTCTTTGAGTGAGCTAAAAGGCTGTATGATATGACATTAGTTTGCCTCTAACAGTGATTTAGAGATGGTTGGGGATGTTTGTGGATATTAGAGTCTTAATAGTGATTGATGGCTTGTGACTGGGAGAGCTCATTAGTATTGTATTACACATTTCTCGTTAGTGCTGTATTAGCCACATGTAGCTGTCACGCATTGACAAATTATAGGAAGGTTCCACTCCGCTAAGAAACGTCAAACATCGCTGCCAGCCCAGTGTGATGGAATCTAAGAGCCAATCCCTTGTTTATTTCATTTTTGTTCTCAGTTTTTATTAAATATGTCACTACCAGTAGTTTTACAATTTACCATTGGCGCCCTTGAGCAAGACATTTAGCCGTTACAAGAAGAGGTGGGGATTATTTTTTTGCACTTCATGATTTAAATGAGTCTTGATTCGAGATTCAATTCAACGTATCTCATTGCCAAAGTACTGTAATATGACTGTTTCATCACCTAAATTTATTTTCAGTTTTTGGCTAAATAAAAACGTTGATTTCGGTTTTGGTTTATAGTAAAAGTTTCATTTCAGTCACTAAACCTAAAGGGATAGTTCACCAAAAAATGTAATTTCTCATCACTTACTCAACCTTATGTTTAGTGTTGTTTTTGGCAGCCTGTTTTAATTTTAGTTTTAGTCTAGTCTTTGTGTGAAGCTGTCATTTTAGTTTTTATTAGTTTTAGTCACGTTCATACTCTTTTTAGTCTAGTCAAGTTTCAGTCAACTAAAAGTCTGAGCATTTTAGTCTTATTTTAGTCAGAAATATCCATGACTATTTTAGTCTAGTTTTAGTCGACGAAAACTGATGACATTTAGTCTAGTTTTAGTCAATGAAAATTGTATTTTAGTCTCTTTTTA
>JAFVLL020004936.1:0-36503 GCA_021397915.2 Tor tambroides | reverse complement strand
TGAACTCGTGCATCTTCGGAAGCGGAGCTGCGCGGAAAGTTACGAAAAATGCCGAGCAGAAGTCGCGCGCACTCAAAGCAAACTTCCGCAAACACCGCGATGACGTCATATTTGCCGCACTCACTTAAAGCGAACTTGCGGACGCGTCGAGAGTTTGTCGAGCTTTGTATTTTAAATACGTGTCTCCACAGCTTGGTTACATTACTAAATAAAATAAAATATAAATAAATGAAATAAAAACGTGTTATTTGGTAACATAAAATGGTTTTGTGTTCAGTACTTACTGACAGATGATTTGAACAGAATAGTAGCAGAGTTTCTCTTGTCATTATATTGCAAGACACAGTCTCCTCCCTGAGATTTTTTCTTGCTCTGAAAATGAATCTGAAGTTTATTTTTCACACTTTTAGCGTGTTCAGACTCCCATTTTCCCTCTACAATGATGGGATAATGATATTCGTCCATCGTGATCCTATCTGGTCAACGAGGAAGTCAGAGTATATAGTTGATCACGCGCCCTTCCTGCTTATTTCACTTTCGTTTCTTCAGCACAGCTACCCACATCTGAAACGCATTATACTGGCCAGTCTCCTCCCACATTTACACATGGTATCAAAATGAGATGTGCTAGGCTACATACAAAACTAATGTACACTTGCTGGTGTATGAAAGGTTATCGTGTCATTATTCTGGCTGCATTTACAGGGTCTTGACCAGTGTTTCCGGCGTCGTGTTTTAAGCGCTGCTAAACAATTCATCATCTTATTTTTTTAAGTTTATTTTATTTATTTATTTTTTAATAAAATTTTCACCAGCTGCGTAGATATACAACCATACACTCATAGTGCATTTTCTGTTTTACAACGTACTTATAACGTACTTTCCTTCAACCAGCCATGTGAAATAAACTTTTGCTCTTACTTTAAATTACTAGTATTATAAGGCTTGTTCATTCATTAATTCATTTTAACTTAAGAAAGAAAGAAAAATGTTCTCTCACTTTTAACTACTTTTATTGTAAGCAAATTTTTTGACAATTGTAAATATTTGTGTAAATATTTTGTATAAAATATCATTAATTCAAAAAATGAAACATCTGAGACATACACTGAACAAGCTCCACAGATGTTTAACAAACAGAAATGAAATAATGAATCCTAGAATGAAGAGCACCTCATCCTCATGGACTGCACCAGATTTGCCAGTTCTTGCTGTGAGATGATTCACTTCCACCAAGACAAGATTTTACAGAATTATCTTTAACATACAGTTTCCTGAAAAAGGCCTGTTTCTTTTTTTCCTGAGTTCAGACAGTAATTTACTGACAGTAATTTAGCTGACAGAAGTTATAAATATTACTGGAAGCCAAGCATGTACTGGCCATCAAGAGTGCCGGGACTTTCCTAGTGGGCCGGTCCAGTAGTGGGCTGTTATGCAAAACAAGGGAGATATATGTATATACTGTACATGTTGCTATTATTATACCTATATTAAATATTTTGGAATATATATCACTTTTATATAGAGGTTGTTTTCTTACTGTAGTTTCTACATGTGTTCAGATTTTTTTTTTTTTTTTTTTCATTTCAAATAATTGTAATTTTATTGAAAATGTTAATTCTGTAAGAGCCTGATGAAATATCAGTCTTAGTGTCTTACATAAATTAGGTGATATCCTTTTACAAATGTTATAATTTTTAAAGGATAATTGACCCAAAAATGAAAATTCACCACAAGAAATTATAGGCTGGATGGAATGGATTTTTCCTGGGATGAATATTAGCCCCAGCCCTGCCCTGCTGGAAGGTGATTAGGTATTCTGGGTAAGCCTGTACATCATTGAAGATCACAAACATGGTTGGGTTGTTCATATTATTAGTCACACTGTTATAGAGATCAACACTCTTGGAGCTCTTCGCAGGGGGAACTGGAAGACCTTGTTTTCCTTGAGTGTAATCACCAACAAGCACCCTGGCAAGGTACATGCATTTGTGTCCATTGGCATCAGGTTTAGAGTAGCGTTGGGCTGAGTAACGTGGGTCCACAGCAAAATATGTACCATTCCCATACATGGCTCCTAAAAACAGAACAAGAGCAAAATACTCTTGATTTAAAATACAAATGGAAACAAGAGCAAATAAAGTTTATACTGAATTTGACTGATACCATGCATGCCAGCGAAACTGCGATTGAAGCCGTGATTGTTGATCTGATCTGTCTTATCAGGGCCAGTTCCATGGAAGAGAAGCTTTTCGTTGTTTTTATGCTTGTTTTTAACTTCCAGTTCCTCCTTTTTGATCATGTAGTTTTTCCAAAGTGCACTGTTCTGGACTCTTTCAGTCTAAAAGCAAAAATAAATATTTAGTTTATGTAAACATTAGATTTTCAACATAGTACTAAAATGCAACACCAGAATCTTTCAAAACTAATAAATAGATTTTTCTTTAGTTTAGTCTTACTTTAATGATGTTTGAATTTAGATTGGTTCTCCTGAACACCTTCTCCACATCTGCATATTCCTTTGAGCCTGCTGTGAGTTTTACAAGGACAACTGGCTGTCCTTTCATGTCCTCCCAGTGTGAAGGCAAAGGGCTTTGAGCTCCAACTGTTAAAAAACATGACCCCAGTTTATCTTAGATTGCTTTAATCAGTGTCTTCTACAGACAAACAGACATCCTTCTCCAGCTAACAACTAACTTATGTATTACTAAAATGATCTCACCTTTCAGATCTATACTATTTAGTTCAATCCCCAGTCTCCGTCTTGTGGTCAACATTTCAAAGTTTGTGGCATTGTGTCTATTCTCCTGATATAGGCAATGAACCATACTGCTAATGAAAAATGCCTCACGTTTTTCTTTTCTTTCCACCTTTCTGATCATGTCTCGAATACGACTCTCTGCAGTGTGAACGTCTCTTGTCAGACCCTCCAGTGTGATGACAGAGTCTTGGCCTTTCTTCTCAAGCCAGACACTGACTGTGAGCTCCCTCTGAATGACATTCAGTGTTTCTGCATCCTTACTGGTGAAATGAGTAATGGCTGGATCACAGATTGGGATGGTCACATGCTCCTGTAATATCAAACTGCTGATCATGTCCTTGGCTTCACTCAGGTCCTCTGGTGTCTCTCCACACAGTTGAAACACAGCTGGCTCAATTTCTTCACCAACCAGAATTTTCCCCCTCCAAAATGTGTCTTTTTTGTTTGTTTGTTTGTTTTTTGTTTAAAAAAAAAAAAACAGACAAAAATATGGAATTAACATACTTTTTATTATTCTTTTATTGACCTTTAATTTGGTAAGCACACCTTTATCCTTCTCTACTTTCTTACCTAATTTTCTGAACATGTTTTGATTCGATCCATGTACTTGCATAGCACGCATACCAAGAGAAGAAGTGGAGATTCTACCAAGAGTCCCTAAAGATAAAAAACAAAAAGGTATAAGTGATCTCAGTTTCTTTAATCTTGCTACATTTTTTTTTATGAAACCATCAACTGTACCTTGAAAAAAATCCTCCTCCTCTTCCAGCATGTCATCCTCCTGCAGAACCACCACAAATCTTTTTTCCTTCAACAACATTGAGAGCATCATTTTACCCTGCTCTTTGAAGTACTTTTTCACTCCTGATTTTTGTAAGATCAGCGTGTCTGTGTAAAGACCATCTGCCAACCTTTTAAAGAAAGTTATAGCTGGCTGAACAAATGTACACTCTCCAGACAGTTTGATCCAGGGTCTCTTTGAATGAAAACTCACTTTCACCTCATTAGACTTAATAAAATGCTGCCAGTGTTGTGATTTTCTGTCTTTTAAGAATTTAACCACTGCATGTGATTTAACACAAACAGTTTCTTCAATTCTAGTGTGTTTTTCAGTGAAATATCTAAAGTTCTCACTGACTTCCAACACTGGTTCTCTGAATCCAGTCACTATTATTTTGTCTCTCTGTTTAGATAGGCTTATAATCACAGATGTCTTTTTGGAAGTATTGAACAATTCTAGCAATAATTCTTTGAGATCCTGCCACTCTGGCATTTGAAGGACACCTTGATCTTCTACAATGAGGTGTTTCGTTGTAAGAACTGCATTTATCATCTTCTCTGCCTCATCAAGTGCTCTTTCTGTGCTTCCAATCACAACAACATCTCCATTTTCGATTGTGTAGACAGCAGTTATTCCATGAGATATGAAGAGATCTCTCGACATTTCATCACAATCCACTGATCTCAGAAACTCCAGGATTGAATGGTTAATCTGTAAGGGCTTCTGTTTTATATTTATTTTCTTCTCAAGAACCCAATTTCTGATGGCAAGAATTTCTGTATGAAGCCCTGATAAAACTAATCTGTTCATTTTTTTGTTGTAGTCAATGCACAGATGTGGAGAAACAGCACTTTTCAGGCCATCCTGTTCAAGCAGAGAGTACATGGCAGGAGAAATCTCCATGTACTCTGTCACACTGTTCTTCTCTCTCTCCATTTGGATTTTTGCTCTCTCTAAATGTATGTTCTCCATGATGGGTTTCAGTCCATTTATCTCATGGGTCATTCCTGCCATTGTTAGCACCCCCTGTGAGCTCATCTGGTCTTTAATGGAGGAAATCTGCCCTTTCTTGAGGATGAACTCCCTGATGGCAGGATGTACACTGACTGTAATGGGTTCAGGCCGCTTCAAATGTGGCCTGTTGCCACCATACAAGATTGTATCCAGTGATTTAAAGTAGGGATATATCTTGACTGGAACATCACAGATGTTATTCTCTTGCTTCAAAACTCTCTCTTTGGCTGAAAAATAATAAAAGTTACACACTCAAAAAAAATATTCTTGGCACAGTTTTTTATTAAGTATTTGCATCTATTTGATTTTATTTAAATAATCGTTTTTTAAAAACATATGTACTCCGATTACTTAGAATCAATATAAATCTGTTAACTTTCAAAACTATTAGATTTAATCAGTTAAAAATTATGAATAGGGTTTAAATAAAGCTGGCTCAGAAACAAGTCAGGTCCAATTAGTTAAATTGCATGAGATTGGTTTACATACAAACGGAATCGTACTATACTACAGTCAGTAGGTGGCGGTACTGCACAATGACGTGTCTAAAGCGGCTTTGGTAATGCCCGTGCAAATAATAATAATATAAAAAAGCAGCGCAACAAGAAACGTTTTCCTGAATCTCCTCACCATTTTGCATTGGAGCAGCCTGGATCATAATCTATTTGCAAGGTAAGATATATCTTATCTGTACTCTGTGTATATTATTTGACAGATTTCATTGTATATACATGTAGCTATTATTAGTGCGGTTGATATCGAATTACACGTGTATCGAATGTGGCCTATAATTCACTAACTAGCTAATGGTACTAATTAGGGCTGGGATGAAATCTGTTTTTCGATTTTAATCGTTTCTCATTGTGACAATGATCTCATTGTAAATCATAAGAATCGATAGATGCTGTTTTCACTTGATGCCTGAACAAAAATTAATGAAACAAATCAGAGTAAGTTTTGTTACTTGTGATATGAAACAAAAGTGTCAGATTTCAGATTTTGTCAATTGTATCACTAAAGTTAAACAGTAAATACAGTTTTGGTGTTAAATGTAATGTGAAAGATCATTTTAGCGCCTCAGTACAAGCAGCAGTGCAGAATTCACATGAACCGATCGTCTCTTCCGCTTTAGTTTTAGTTACCACAGCAAATAAACATCAACGATCATCAGAAGGTGTTGAAAGAAACAGAACATCCTACCGGAATGAATCACATCTCAAGTAATCACTCTCAGTCAGTTTCAAGACGTCAAAGACACGGCTTGTAAACAATGTCACAGAAAAGCCGTTGAGTATAAACTCTAAACTTATTGACTAGAAATAAATAAATAAGGATAATTTTGCTAAATATATGCACTAGATGACATTCATTATATTTTTTACTTAACCTGTTCTTCAATATGTAATGCAATTTTGAATAAATTAGTCTTCAAAAAACAAGTAATGACATCCACTGTTTAAATGTTTGTATTACAGCAAACTGGTGAAGAAAAATAATATCATTAGAAATATTATTTAAAAAATAATAATAATATAAAACCAGCCTTACATGCAATTTAAAAGTTTCTTTACAAATTACTGTAATATACTAATGTACCAATTGACAGGGTTTATTGTATAGTTGCTGCATTAGTTGAGCAAGATTTTTAACTCAACTTTAGTTTTATATCTGAGTAAATCAATGACTAATGTTGTGTTTTTGGGATCTTGTTGTTCTGCATGTTTGAGAATGAAGACTAAAATCAACTGCAATTACATCCTGAGGAGCCCATGTATCTACCTCAGTGAAGACATGGAGACAATCATTAAAGAATATGTGGTAAGTGTATGTCAACCTGCTCTTTTTACATTATAAATGTCTTATGGATATATTTACATTGATAGTTATGTTAATTTTCTTATTAGCATCACAGTCTCACTTGCCCATGTGTGTGTAGTATGCAGCAAATTAGCTCATTTTTGATTTGATAAAACTCACTATCTCTTAGTAGAGGTAACAAGTTAGTATGAAAACTTGAGTATTGGCAACTGTTTTACAAGTTAAATATTTAAGTACATTAAATTCAAAACAATTTTCTTAAGCTTGTTCTCTACAGTTCATTTGAGAAATTTGCACATTTGCAGCTGTTACAAATTATGGCAATTCTGAGTAAAGTTTAAGTACAAATAATTGCAAAGAAAGATCGATTAATAATTTTTTTTTTTTTTAAAAATGACATTTTGAAGTAAAATACTGAAATGGCGTTTTCTTGCAAAATGTACTCAATGTTTAATGCTTTTCTTTCTTTTTTTTTTTATGCAGTGCAAGTGATATCCAGCCAATTGAGCACTCGTGTTGCTCCAGGACGGTCATGTTTTTAAGCTTGGCTGTGTCCAGTTCCATCAGAATTCTCTTCTCCATAAGGTAGTATAGTTCAAAATTACTGGCTATACATTTAATTCTTATTTTATACTGCCAGGCCAAAAAAGTCGCTGTCTGGATTTAAATGAGTAAATACTTGATATTTAAGGATTGACTCTTTACTTGAAGTGATTATTATGTTTCTGGCATGTTGTGTGTTTGGTAACAATTCTTTTAGCCCTAACTGATGCAGTGTGTAGCCTTTTATTTCTCAAACAACCAGGTCGGAAGTCGTACTCATGTCTATATTTCAGGATAACAATGTCAAGATTCATCAGGCTCAAACTGTGAAAGATTGTCCACCACAGAGTCCTGACCTAATCCCTATTGAAAGTCTTTAGGATGTGCTGGAGTCGACTTTACATAGCCTGTCCAAAAAGGAGTTGCACACTCTAATATTTCATTGGACCACCTATAGCTTTCATAACATTTTGCTGTGTTGTGACATTGTTTAAACAACATTATGCAACATCATAACATTTATTTCCATCAAGAGTTGCATTTATTTTTGGCCTGGATCTTGTATTGACAATGGGAGAGTCTAGCCACTCTGTAAAGTCGACTCCAGCACATCCTCAAGTCATTCAGTAGAGTTAAGCTCAGGACTGGTGATCAATTCATACATGAAAATGATTCCTTGTGCTCACTGAACCACTATTTCACAAATTGAGCCTGATTAATTTTATTGTCATGCTGGAATGTGTCCTCCGACACGGTTGTTTAAGAAATGAAAAGCTACACACTGCATCAGACTCTTCAGTATTTGCTTATTTAAATCCAAATGGTGACCTTTTTTTTTTTTTTTGGGGGGACCAGGCAGTGTACATTTGAATGAGTCTACATATCCAAAATGTCAGAGTTTGTAAACGGTGTGCCCTTAAAATTTCTGAATATGACACTGTGACTGGCACTGGAACACTACTCATTCTCTTTGTTTATCCTCCAGGACTGTTGAAAGTGCCGAGGCTGAGTCTGGAATTGCACAGACAACAGTGGGCATGTACATCTTTCATTCAGAGGGTGCTGGTGTTGGTCCTGGAGACCAACCTACAGATGTTGGTGTGGAAGTTCTTCAATGTCAC
Source organism: Tor tambroides (assembly GCA_021397915.2). Classification (NCBI taxonomy): domain Eukaryota; kingdom Metazoa; phylum Chordata; class Actinopteri; order Cypriniformes; family Cyprinidae; genus Tor; species Tor tambroides. The sequence goes on along the minus strand of JAFVLL020004936.1, from coordinate 28,465 downwards.
TCTTGGGTGTCTGATGCTTTTTGGACTGATTTATGTGCTTAACTGAAGCTACGCAACGGAGCTCAAGTGCCGTTTGAAGAAAATCCTGGACACAACCAAGCTGTCACCAAAGAACTCTTAAGTAATGATAATGTCATTTTTGAGACGTCAAATTTTTGTACTTGAGTCCATTTAAGTGTTAAAAGTTTAAAATGTAGATGCAGAATGTTCCTTTCGTACTCATGTACTCCTAACATGTAATTAAATATGCATGGAAAGTGTTGTGGTGCAGAGCCACTCAACCCCTGAGCCTTATGGCATTTTTTTCTGACCATTATCTTATTTTTCTAAATTATTGCATGTCACAGATTTTTTTTTTTTAAATGTTAGTGCAACGTAAGCAGTACTGTTATCTTCGATTTACCTCATGTATCTGTCTACCTCAAATTTGCACAGTTCTTGAGGAAACTGATCTTATTTCTGCACTCTGTTAAAAATGGTTAAAATTATTTTTTTTTTATTTTTTTTTTTTTTTGCATTTATTACTGCAGTATGGTTGATTGTGTCAAATGTTTGAAAATAGTGTTTAACCTTAATGTGCATGTAAATATGAAGGCACTTTTTGTTTCTTGTTGTTGCACACAAGTGTATGAACACTGTGGAAGTATGTCTTGCTAGCTCATATAGCCAAATGCTTTGAAGCATTAATAAATTGATATAATGTAACAGGGTGGTCTTGTTGTTCTTTTTTGTGTGTTGTAGTTAGATTTTGTTGTAGCACAGTGTGATTGGGTGGGGTAGGATTAAATATATGAAATGTTGGGTTTATGATAAATTATGTAAATCTGATGCATTAAGTACATTGGTTTATTACCTAATAATACATATACATGTTTCTTATGCATTTAAAACAAATTGGATTTATTGTTACTATTACATAAGTTATAAGTTACTTATTACTTGTTTCATTTACATAAGGTTGGCAAATTTGCATCACATAAAGTTTATTAGTTTAAGTTAAGAAATATGTAATCAAAATGGATGGGGATTGGGCCTAAATATTTTTTTTTTTTTGAGTGCAGGTGCAATGAATAAATACATCGGTGTTGACAAAATTAGGCAAGGGTTTGCAAATCTGGAACTGTAACAGCAAATACTATCAGCAACTGCACATGTATTTACCTTCTTCCTCCTTAAAGATGATAATGGCTGCTTGCTCTGGTGGAATTGTGATAACCTCCTCTACTGGACCACCCCACTTCTCAAAATACAGTTCCAGCAGCATCTTGTTGTTGTTGGCCTCAGCTGGAAGATTCTCCACCCGCACACATGTGCTTCTCTCCAGTGCACGGGCCTTCAGATTATTCTTCTTGAACTTTTCATGTGTCCAGCTCTCCTCAAGAAACTTTTCTGCAGCTGTAAGAAATTACGTTTTAAAGAATTTTTGCACATTTAATCAACTCATAAAACAGCAACATACAACTATATCAACAAAGTATTAATATCACATTTTTAAATCTACAAACTCTTCCCCAGTGTAATTGTTTAAAGCTCAAGCATTATGCAATGAAGATTAAGATTTAGGATTTATAATCTAAATTAAGATTTTTAGAGTGAAAAAAAAAAACTAAACTAAAAAGCTGTAAATTATAATATAATGTCCATGTAAATGTATATTTTATAGGAGTAGAACAACTTACCATTGGGATTTTTAAAAGTCACAACAGCTTTTCTTAATTCTGGTATTAATTCCACGCTAAAGTCATTTTCAGGAAGTCTGCTGATGTTCTCCACCAAAAGAGTCAAAACATCTTGTTTAACATCATCTGGAAGGTTCTCCAGGACCATAACACTTGATTCACTTTGATCTATAGGCAAAATAAAAGTGACAGATATGTCAGTGCACATTACTTGTTGTAAAGTCAGCTAGCAGTGTTAGCTACAGTTAATAAAATAATGTGCTCTATCAATCTCTACCTAACTGATATATTTACTATTTAAATTGAATTTGCTAAAAAGCACAGCAGTGGTAATGGGACCATAACCTAACCAATAAAGATTACATGCACATAAGAGACCAGAGTTCAGATGTTTTACTTACTTGGTTCCTGATATCCACATGCCTGCTCTGTCTGAAATCACACAAAGGTAAACCATTTACAATTACGTAAATGGAGAATTAAACAAGTAGTGTTTGTTCTCTCTACTCTCTACAGCCTTTTTCAAACAATATATATCTTCTTAGGGAAACTCAAAAATTCAACACTCATTCAAAATTTACCTAAAATGCATCAACTGTAAAACTGAATTATATTTTTTATGATCATTCTCTTTATACAGAGTTACTTCATGCAATCTAAAGGGTTTGATTTAAACCATTGTGTTCCTAATTCTGCATTTTGTAATAATACTTACTTTTGGTCCAGTGCGGTCTTCCTGTTCCTCTTCATCGCTGGGTTTGTACACTTTCAACTTGATTTGTTGATTGTCAATGGTAATAATGTGTTCTGCCTTTGAGAGCACGCTATCTCGGACTTAATTACAAACAATCAGATTTAGTCAGAGACATCACAACACATCAAAACAAAGAACAACACAGTAAGTTCTGCATCATTTTATGTGATATTAGTGAATGTGTCCATTCAAATTATATATATAAGCTATTTTTCAATATACTGCTGTATACTAAGTAACTCATTTCATTTTGGAAATCGATTGTTTCAAACCATTCGAGTTTAAAAAAAGCTAGTGTTTATATGGTGTTAGTGCAGTGAACTTAGTCCACTAAGACGAAATATTTCTTCTTATACTACGGGGCCGCTGAATGCTTGAATCTGATTGGCTGATGAACGTTCTAAGGTGTGCAATTATTTTCAGGGAAACGCATGGCGAACGTAGTTCCAGGCAGTTCTTGACCGCATTACAGTTCCGTATCACTTCGCCAAATGATTTCAGTTATTTCAAAAGGTCTTACAACAACAAAATAACCAAAACCCACAACGACACTGGCCAAACACATAAATATAGTAAGCAATGGGATAAAAACGACAGATCAGTTCCATGTTTTGCCACAAAATTACGTTTATTATGTAGGTAAAGCACATACTCTGTTTCTCCCGCTCTCTCTCCCTTACAGACACACACAGTTTACACACGTTAACATACGCGCCAATGTTGTTAGCGCTGCTCTGATGACTTTGTCAGTAAATAGTTTAGCAACTGAAAAGAACATGACATTTCTCACAAGCGAATCTACAGAACAACGGCACTCGAGTTCGTGAGGAAAATGAACTTAAAGTTTCACTAGTAGGGACGCTGCTGTTGGGTCATGGAGAGACAGACTCAGAGAGATAGGCTAATTCACGCACGCTCAATCTCTTTCCCTCTGTCTCTCCCTCTCTCTCTCTCTCTCATAACTTAGTTATTAGCTGCATTTGTTTGTTATCAATGGCTCAAGCCTCAGTTACCAGGGGTCCGTTCTTCGTACGTCGCTTATTACATCTGAGATCAAATGACACATCCAAGATGATATCATCGCACTAATTAGACTGGTTACCTGGTTTCAACGAACCTGTTGTTGATGATTAGTATGGCTGGATTGAGTTATCTGAGATAATTGGGCGTTCATGGGTTGGTTTAAAAGGGCAAGATGTATCCATACTCAAAACCACGATCAGCAATGCAGTGATTGGCTGGCGGCAAGACGGCAACGTAATGACATCATATCATTAAAAAAAGACACCTGACGAAAAACTTGACAAATTTCTGGACTTTTACAAGGAAACAGCCAAGCGAACAAAACTACATAAATGGTACAATAGATAAATGAAATGTGCAGTTTTTATTTTATTTTTAAAAATTAAATGATTCTCAATTATATATTCACGATTTCTAGTATTTGTACAGGCTTTACATTTTTATTTCAATGTTGTAATTAGCAATTCATTTAATTTTATCTTTGAAACAGATTTGTTACTTGACAGCATTAATTAAAGTTTCTTAAGAGTCAAGATCAAGTTATTTGCAACTCCTGCGCCCCATCAAGCCACTGCCATAATATCTGTCACCATCACTGATCTATATATATCTATTATAGATCGGTGGTCACCACTCAAATTAATGCACGACTCAGATGAACTGTATGTGTGTAAGACTCCAATACAATTATAAAGTAATTATTTTTATCATGAATAAATATTTCAATGAGTAAAACTGGCTGTGTTTATAGTATTATAGACTACACAACATTATTATATTATTTTTCAATTAATTTTTCAATTATTATTATTTTCAATTACTGTCCCTGGATCAGTAGGGTACTCTTCTAATAAAGTAGCGGTGGCTGGGACAGATTTTTAGTATCAATTCTGCTTAAAATGATGCAATCTAATCCTGTTTACATGAAATAAGCCTGCTCCCGAGCAGGTTTAAGCTTATGGACCTTTTGCTATGACAGCAACTCCGGGATGAGCTTTGAAGAACCAACCAATCCAAGATCAAGCGAAATCGTCAACAATCAAATCCAGCTAACTGAGTTAGCGATGTACGAAGAACGGGCCCCTGGGGTCCGTTCTTCGTACATCGCTTATTACATCCGAGATCAAATGACACATCCAAGATGATATCATCGCACTAATCAGGATCTGGCTAATTCTTCGAACGCACCTGTTGTTGATGATTAGTAGTGAAGTGGATTGAGTTATCGGAGATAATTGCGCGTTTCATGGGTTGGTTTAAAAGTGTGCAGATGTACTGATACTCGAAACCACGATCAGCAATGCAGTGATTGGCTAGCGGCAAGACGGCAACGTAATGACATCATATCATTAAAAAAGACACCTGACGAAAAACTTGACAAATTTCTGGACTTTTATAAGGAAACAGCCAAGCGAACAAAACTGCATAAATGTTATAATAGATAAATGAAATGTGCGCTGTTTTTAATGTATTTGTGATTTTTTTTACACGATTCCCAATTATTTATATTCACGATTTCTAGTATTTGTACAGGCTATACATTTTTACTTCAGTGTTGTAATTAGCAATTCATTTAATTTTATCTTTGAAACAGATTTGCTACGTGACAGCATTAATTAAAGTTTCTTAAGGGTCAAGATCATGTTATCTGCTTCTCCTGCGCTCCATCAAGCCACTCCCATTATATCTGTCATCATCACTCAAATTAATATAACGACTCAGATTAACTGCAGAGCATGTGTATAGACTCCAATACAGTTATCAATTATTTCATCACTAATAAATCTTTCAATGAGTAAAACTGGCTGTGTCTATAGTATTATAGACTACACAACATTATTATATTATTTTCAAATTGATTTTTAAATTATTGTTATTTTAAATTATTGTCCCTGGAACAGTAGGGTACTCTGTAATAAAGTAGCGCTGGCCTCGGCAGATATTAAGTATCAATTCTGCTTAAAAAGATGCACCCTAATCCTGTTTACATGAAATAAGCTCAAGTTCTCGAGCAGGTTTAAGTTTACTTGGACCTGTTGCTATGACAGCAAGTTCCGGATGAGCTTCCGAACCAAATTATCCAGATCACAAAATCGGCAATAATCAAATCCAGGGGGCCTGTTCTCTTCGTACGTCGCTATTACATCCGAGATCAAATGACACATCTGCGATGATATCATCGCACTAATCAGGATCTGGCTAATTGGTCGCTTGAACGAACCTGTTAAGTTGATGATTAGTATGGCTGGATTGAGTTATCTGGAGATAATTGGTACGTTCATGGGTTGGTTTAAAGGGCAGATGTATCGATACTGAAACCATTACCGCAGCTGTAGTGATTGGCTAGCGGCAAGACGGCAACGTAATGACATCATATCGCTAAAAGACATCTTGACCTAAAAACTTGACAAATTTCTGGACTTTTATAAGGAAACAGCCAAGCGAAAAAAACTACATAAATGTTATAATAGATAAATGAAATGTGCGCTGTTTTTAATGTATTTGTAATTTTTTTTTTCCATGATTCCCAATTATTTATATTCACGATTTCTAGTATTTGTACAGGCTATACATTTTTACTTCAATGTTGTAATTAGCAATTCATTTAATTTTATCTTTGAAACAGATTTGCTACGTGACAGCATTAATTAAAGTTTCTTAAGGGTCAAGATCATGTTATCTGCATCTCCTGCGCTCCATCAAGCCACTCCCATAATATCTGTCATCACTCAAATTAATATAACGACTCAGATTAACTGTAGAGCATGTGTGTAAGACTCCAATACAGTTATCAATTATTTCATCACCAATAAATCTTTCAATGAGTAAAACTGGCTGTGTCTATAGTATTATAGACTACACAACATTATATTATTTTCAAATTGGTTTTTAAATTATTATTATTTTAAATTATTGTCCCTGGACCAGTAGGGTACTCTTGTAATAAAGTAGCCGTGGCTGGGGCAGATATTAAGTATCAATTCTGCTTAAAAAGATGCAATCTAATCCTGTTTACATGAAATAAACCTGCTCCCGAGCAGGTTTAAGCTTACGGACCTGTTGCTATGACAGCAAGTCTAGGATGAGCTTGGAAGAACCAAATGATCCAAGATCAAGCAAAATCGGCAACAATCAAATCCAGCTAACTGAGTTAGCGACGTACGAAGAACGGACCCCTGGTCAGCTGGACTATATTAGTAAACTCATGTAGGGAATAGTGAATAAGGGTGTAGGGTGTGATTTGAAACACAGCCTCTGAGTTGACTTTGAATGCAGTTAATACACAATATATAGCAGTAGGTTACAAAAATGACAAATATTACCCAGAATGCACTGTTTTAATGCAAAACAGCATGTTACTTTCAAAATTTGGCCGTTTTTTTTACAGCAATTTTTAACAGTACTGATACATATAAAAATATTTAGAAATGAAGACAAAAATAGCATTAAATGTAATTTTCATAGTTTTATTAATATTAGTTTTATCCTTTATTGTGCACATATATTGCACATACTGTACATGTTCCCATATGAATGTGAATATATGTAAATATATATACAAACACTCACATAATGAGTTACAGCAGATTTCTAGTTCCCAGCATGCTTTGCTTCTGACAGTTAAAGGTGAGTAAATCTTAAAATTAATTGTCATTCAATGTGTTTTGCTGTTAATATAGTGGGATATCTGTTAGTGTTTAATGTTCCATTACTTTGGAATTTAAAAGGGTTTCTGGTATGTCTGAGTTTTTGGGGTTACCATTGTGCTGAAGAGTAGAGCCTATATAGACTATTGCTTGTTTAAAAAAAAATTTTTAAAAAATGTAATGGCTGTGCACTCTTCAGCATGCAGTTTCTTTGCTAAATACTTTAGTACATGCAGATTTGCTTGTGCTGTTGTTAACTAGCTATATATAAAAACATGAAACATGTAAGTAATTATAAAATGTAAGAAACATATTATACATGTATATACACAAACATATATGTATGTATGTATATGCTGCATGAGTATATGTATGTGCAATATTAGGTCTATTTATGCACATGCAGTAGGCTAACATATCTTATCACATGTACATCTATGAGCATGTTTACATGCACACCAGTAAACTGGTAACTCAAATATCAGCTTATTAAAATAACCAGTTTTCCGAATTTACATGCACATCAGTATTCAGTAACCTTCAGGGGTGCCGGAAACCATGTGGCGCACCTGGTAACCTGACAGCTCAAGGAGTTGCCGCTTTCATATATTGAAATAGCCTATGTGACAATAGAATTAATATACACTATATTGCCAAAAGTATTGGGTCGCCCCCTTCTAATGAACAGGTTTGACTACTTTAGTAATTTCCATGAGTATAAATCTTAATGTTTAAGCATGTAATGATATTCTAGGGAATTGTGTGCTTCTAATTTTATAGCAAAAGTTTGGACAGGACCCTTTTCTATTCTAACATGACAATGCCTCTGTGTATAAGGCAAGGTTCAAAAAGAAAAGTAAATCTCCACCACCTGTTTTCAAATGGAGCTGCATTTAATTCACAGAGCTGTAGATCACTGAGAAGCAACGCAATATCGCTTTCATTATCGCAGATGAATCGCATTCGATAATGAACGCGATATTGCGTAGCTTGTCAGTGAGCTACGGCTCCGTGTATTAAATGCCGCTCCATTTGAAAACAGGTGATGGAGATTTACCGCTAATCAAAGAACCGGCTTTACTGACGAGATGCGCATGCATATCGCATGAGACATATCGCCCAGCCCTATGCTTTAACATTAAGAGTTGTACTCATAAAAATTACTAAAGTAGTCAAACCTGTTCATTAGAAGGGGACGACCCAATACTTTTGGCAATATATTGTATGTAAATTTATTCAAGTTTTTTCAATTCAATTCAAGTTTATTTGTATAGCGTTTTTCACGATACAAATCGTTGCAAAGCAGCTTTACAGGAAATTATTTTTCTACAATATATTTAGTATGGCTTATCAGTGGTGACTATGTCAAGTTGATGTACATATGGCAGAAATGTACGGAATATAATTTTATATTGAGTAATATATTTCATAAGTGTGTAACTGCGGTAACCCGTTTTCTTTTATCGTGAGTTTGTATTTGAACCTGAAATGACCTCAAGTGTTTTGTGTTTAGCACTTACTGTGAGATGAGTTGAAATGAATTGTAGCAGAGTTGCTCCCGTCATTATATTGCACAACGCAGTCTCCTCCTTGAGATTTTTTCTTACTCTGAAAATGAATCTGAAGTTTATTTTTCAGATTTTTTGCAGGCCCCCAGTCTCCCTCTACAATGATGGGATAATGATATTGCTCCATCGTGTTCTCTCTGGTCAATGTGCAAATTAATTGTGAGTCAGTGTACATATACTGTAGTTGATCACACCCCCTCTGTTTATTTTCACTTTCGTTTCTTCGTTTTGGTTCACTTTCAGAAATAGTAGGGTAAAGTGGGGGAAACCGCCCCCCCCCCCCCCCTTAAGGATTGTGTAATTTTTTTTCAGTGAAACAAAAGTTAAATGTGTTCAGAAAAGTTATCATAGTTTTAGTGACAATGACATAAATTATAAACCAAGTATGAAAAATGTCCAGAGTTTTCATGTTATTAGATTTTTAACAAAAATTAAATTTGTGCCAAGGGTGCGTTTTACCCCACCTATGGGGCAAAACGCCCCCATGGGTGGGGTAAAATGCCACCCAGTCTGACAAAGCAATTTGCTTTAAACAGTTGCAGCAAAGTCAGGGTGTCCTACAGGCAGTTTTAGCTTAAAATTAAAAAAAGAATATAATCAATAATTATGAATTACAAAATTATAATAGTCCATTTGAAAAAAAAAATGTTAGCTGATGTTAACTGGTTAGCTAACTAGCTACCTGATGCTAACTTGAGGTAATTTTTAAATATAAAGTCCAAATATTTTTATTCAACCAACTAGTTAGAATTCATTTGATGGAAAAACAAAGGATTCGATGTTCAGAACAGAATAATTACAGTAATTTCCCATTGCCCCATGGGGGCGTTTTACCCCACACACTATATTTGAGAAAAAAATTGTCATTCTGAAAATATAATTATATTTTTATTAAATAACATGTACTCTCTATCTACAGGCCCTACTGCTCTCATATCATATATAACTGTGATGTTCTACAAAAGTTTTAATACACTTTTTTTCTTACTGCTGAAAATTAGATCATTTACTGTGAAATCCATTTTCTCTCCAGTACATCACCAGTGTAAGCTTCATGGTGAAAACTTCCACATCACTCTTGTCAACGTAGCCCATAGTTACAATAAAAATTTATCTTGACTTTATCTTGTGGTTATTTTGGGAAAAACAGTAGGGGGGTGTTTTCCCCCACTCTACCCTATAACCTAATTTATAATAGTAGCTATAAATATATACATGAAATTATATTTGTTTTAAAGTAGCCAGCTTTCCTCCAAGATAAGAGCTTGAGACGTTCTCATTTGTGGTTACAAACCAGCCATGTAAGATAAACTGATTTTATCTTAAAGTCTTATTTGAAGGTGATGGTTTATTTTATTGTAAACATTAAATGCAACATACCGAAATATATAAATAGTTTTTAAACAATATGATTTTTTTAATGTTTAAATAATGCAGTAAATAATAACAATTTAAAAATAAATAAATAAATAAAATATGAATGTAGTGAAGTCCTAATTACTTATATTTGTAGTAGCCTAATTGAGTGGGGTGGAAAACGTTCCCCTTAAGGACTGATTTTTTATTTTTTTTTCTGTGAAACAAAACTTACAGTAAAAGTATTCACACAGTGTGTGTCCGTGCATGTGTCTGTGTGTGTGTGTGTGTGTGTGTGTGTGTAGTTATTCACTGTACCTTGAAACAAATCATCCTTACCCTTTTTCAGCAAATCATCTTCCTGAAGAACCATCACAAATCTTTTTTTTTTCCTTCAACAGAATTGAAAGCATCATTTTACCCTGCTCCATGAAGAACAACTTTGCTCCTGCCTTTTTAATGATCAGTGTGTCTGTGTAGAGAGCATCTACCAATCTTTTAAAGAAAGTCATAGCTGGATGAACAAATGTACGCTCTCCAGACAGGTTAATCCAGGGTCTCTTTGGATCAAAATTCACTTACATCTTATCAGATTTCATAAAATGCTGCCAGTCTTGTGATTTTCTGTCTTTTATGAATTCAACTGCCGCATCAAAAAGAGGCGTCGTACCCATTCAAAGTAAGGGGGCACGTGCCCCCTTAGATTTCTGAGCCAAGTGGATTTTGAATGCAGCTTCCAAAAGATATAAAAAATAGCAAATAATATTTTTTATATTTGATACAATTAAAGATGCACCAGTCAAAGAGACGTGCCAGTCAAAAACTGTAATATTGTGGTCTTGTGCAGAAGCTGGGGAAAAGAGGCAGGCATAGAAAAAGTAGAACAAACAATAAGCCCAAAACCAGAGGGAACAAAGAAAAGAATGACAGACAAACAGACAACCATTACATTCAACAACTCACAAAGAACTAAAGAAACAGTAGGGATATATATATTTATATTTATTGGCATTCTTCTGTCTCGTAAGACAATGGAATCTGTGCCATGGGGTCTCTATACATTTGCTGAGTTACAGTGCCTGCTGTGACTGTACAGTCCAATTCTTGAAGAGCATGCTTTATTGCAATTACTGCAAGTAAAGATCATGCTGGTCTGTGTAGATGTTTGGTCTGCTCTCTGCCGTCTCCGTTCTCTCTTCTCTTCCCACTGGTGCTCTCTCCTCCTCTCGCTAACTTCGATGCCTGATTGAATGGCACGCCTCCATCTATTTCGACCTATGGCTAATTTTTCCAGGTCATCTGGATTGAGGTTGCTTGCTTTCAGGTCTTGTTTGCATACATCTTTGTAGCGAAGTATAGGCCTTCCTGCCGGCCTGGAGCCAGTGGCAAGTTCACCGTATAGCAGGTCTCTGGGAATTCGGCCAGCATTCATGCGGCTGACATGACCGAGCCAGCGCAGACGCCTCTGAGTGAGCAGGGCAAACATACTAGGTATCCCCACATGCATCAGAACATTTTTATTAGAGATGTGGTCCTGCCAGGAGATGCCCAGAATCCTTCTTAGACTGCGAAGATGGAAAGCATTGAGTCTGCATTCTTGATGCGAATATAAAGTGCATGTTTCGCTGCTATAAAGCAGCGTATTCAGTACCCAGGCTTGATACACCTTCATTTCGGTGTTGGTTGTCAGCATGGAGTCATCCCAGACCCTCTTTGACAGACTGGCCATTGCTGCCATTGCCTTTCCAATCCTTGCATTCAGCTCAGCATCCAGAGAAATATTACTGGAGATGATGGAGCCAAGGTAGATATAATTCTCCACCACATCAATGGTATGATCCTCAATAGAAATACAAGGGGCATAGCTGACATCTTGTCCCATTATGTTGGTTTTGAGAGGGTTGATAACAATCTCTGCTAGCGTGTGAGAAGCAGCTGATGAGATGTTGTAACTTTTTTCATCATGTGCTACCAGGACAGCATCATCTGCAAAAAGCAGCTCTTTGATCAGCACTCTCTGTACCTTAGTCTTGGCTCTGAGACACGTGAGGTTGAACAGATTCCCATGACTTCTGGTGTGAATGTATATACCATCGTCTGACTGGTTGAAGGCACAATATAACACCAGAGAGAAGAAAATGCCAAAGAGTGTTGGTGCTAGAACACATCCTTGTTTGACACCACTTCGGACTGGGAAGGGGGTGGAGTATGAGCTATCATATTGAACAGTACCCTGCATGTCTTCCTACAATCATCCTCAGGAGCTTGGGTGGGCACCCAATTCTCTGAGGTACTGCAAAAAGGCCATTCCTGCTAACCGAGTCAAAAGCTATTGTCAGATAAATGAAGGAAATGTAGAGTGGTCTCCTCTGCTCACGGCACTTCTCCTGCAGTTGCCTTAATGAGAAGATCACATCAATTGTTGATATTCCTACCCTAAATCCACACTGTGCTTCGAGATACACACGTTCTGCAAGTGGTTGCAGCCTATTGAGAACTACCTGGGCAAAGGCCTTCCCAACAGTACTCAGAAGTGATATCCCACAATAGTTATTGCAATCAATGCGATCCCCTTTATTTTTATAAAGTTTGATGATTTTTCCATTATGCATATCTTGGGGCACTGTCCCTTCCTCCCATGTAACAGGAGTTCATGGAGATAGTTGAAGAGAGCACACTTCTTGCCAGCCTTGACAACTTCTGAAGGTATGCCATCACTTCCAGGAGCTTTACCACAAGCTAAAGAGTCAATGGACTTACTGAGTTCCTCAATAGAAGGTGGAGCGTCAAGCTCTTCCATGACTGGCAGAGGATTTATGTTCTCAATTGTTGTATCAGCAACCACGGTCTCTTTTGAGTAGAGTTCCTGAAAATGCTCTGCCCATCTCTTCATCTGCTCATCTCAATTGGTTATGATGTCGTCCGAAATGGACTTTAGAGGTGATACCTTAATGATACTTGGACCAAAAGCCTTCTTCATTCCCTCATACACTGAGCGGATGTTGCCACAGTCAGCAGAGAGTTGAATGTTCTCGCAGATGTTCAGCCAGAAATCATTAGCACATTTACAAGCAATCCGTTTGGTGTCATTTCTAGCCTTCCTAAATGCTACAAAAGCTTTCACTGAAGCCTCTTTCTTATAGTTAAGCAGGGCTGCTCGTTTCGCACTGATAGCCAGCTTGAGAACAGTGATCCCCGCTTGGAACCAGTCTTGGCTCTTTCTTTCCTTCTTTCCAAAGATATCCAATGCAGACACGTAGATGACTTCACAAATATGCTTCCACCTTTCTTCGACATTGCTAGCTGGACAATCTTTAAGGGCTTCTTCAATAGCATTGACAAATTTCTCACAGTGAGCTGGAACTGATGTCGCAGCTGTATTAATACATGGGCGTCCTCTCTGCTTTGAGCTGTGGATTTGCTTTGGCTGGAGGCAGACTTTGCTGCCAACCAAGGAATGATCGGTGTCACAGTCTGCACTATGGTAACTGCAAATGATAAGGACACTGTTCAGTGAGGACCTTCAAGTGATAACGAGGTCAAGTTGGTGCCAATGTTGAGATCTGGGGTGTCTCCAGGATACATATAGGATATATATATATATATATATATATATATATATATATATAGGTTACAACGGGGCTAAAGGCACACCTTAAGAAAAAATGTGCTATTCACTGCACCTAAAATGTATAATTGCAGAAAAAATATATACGTTTGTATTGAACATTAATGGAGCAACAGATTTTGTGTGAAAATAAATCATTCAAGTTGTTTATTTTGTTTAAAAATCTTATAAATGTATGAGGTGGCAAGAGGGGCCTTTTACCTCACACTGGGTAAAAGGCTCACCAGCATGGGGTAAAAGGCACACGGTATTGATAAAAATACTTCAGCTAAAATAATGTTGTTGTTTTTTTTAAATAATGTCTGTTAATACTTGTTCAAAACAATCACTTTAGCAAAGTTTGTACTATTTTCTGCTTATTTTGAAAATAAAAGAATTAATTTTTGTTCAATAAATATAGTCATTAAAATGTTAATAAAAAATATATTTTAAAATACAGAAACAAAATAATTTTAATAAGTAAAGATTCTGAAAACATTGAAGGCGATCCAATAATAATTGAATATATATTTACAGTAGTAACAACAAATATTTTACTATATGATATAATTAATATCATGTTTTTAAATATGATGGTGAGCCTATATTTAGTATAAATAAAATACTTAAGTACTGATAAAATCAGATCTAAGACTTTTACTCAAGTTGTTTTGGAATTGGTGACTTGTAACTTGTAGCGGAGTAATTTTCACTGTAAGGTGTCTGTACTTTTACTCAAGTATGGTTTTCAGGTTCTCTTTACACCTCTGAAATCCAGTCACTGTTACTTTTTCTCTCTGTGAAAGAGTATAGACACAGGTGTGTTTTTTTAAGTTTTTTTTTTGACGTATTGAATAATTCTTGCAATTGTTTTTTTTTTTTTTTTAGATCCAGCCACCCTGGCATTTGAAGGACACCCTGATCTTCTACAGTGAGGTCTTTGGATGTGAGAACCATATTCACTCTCTTCTCTGCCGCATTTTACATCTTGAGACGTATTGTGTATATGTCTTGCTTTGCTGGTCCTTTCTCTCTCTCTCTCTCTTTCGTCCCACCCTTTCTTTCACAGGATTGGATCCTACCAAAGTGATTTCCAGATCTGATTGGTGCTAATGGGACCAAGGAGAGGCAATAAAAGGATCTGCAGCACCTGAGGGGGGAGCTCTGCTCAACTTGTGATTCCCTGTTGTTGTATTACACGTGCTATTGCGTGTTTGCTACAGTGTGTTGTTGCTGTTAGCTTGCCTGTTGTGTGCAGTGTGAATTTTGGTTTTGAGTTGACAAGTTGTTGTCAGTCTCATTCCCATTTTGTATATTTTGTAAAGTATTGTAAATACTCTTTTCCACACTTGGAAGCTGTAGGGGGTGAGTGCCATTTTCTTTTGTAAATATTGTTTTCTCCTGTTTTTCATTAGATAGGGAGTTAGGGTAAAGTATTGTACTTTTATTTTGTTTTTCTTTTGTTAGAGAATTTAGTCTTTTCTGTTAGGAGATAGCTTGGTGTTTGTTTGTTGTTTTGGCCTTTGCTCACCCCTGAAGTTGTGCTTTCACCTGTGGTTCTGTAATTAAATGTATAAAGGATCTTTGTTGATTCCAGTTTATGTTGCGGCCTTACCCTAGACAGGGTCGTAACACTCAGCAAGTGCTCTTTCTGTGCTTCCAATTACAACAACATTTTTCGATTTCATGTGTCCTGCTGGCCTGTAGGAACTTTCCTGCAGCTATGTGTGACACATGTAATTAGTTTTATTTATTTATATATATATATATATATATATATATATACACACACACACACAAACATTAAAATTGTTGACAAAGAACACATCTACCACATAGCCACCTAAAACACATTAATCTGGTACATTTTGCAGTTTCTAAACAACAACTATTTAAGACAATAGTAGGTGTAATTTTTAAAGTTTGCAGTGAAATTACAATAAGCAGCTAAAACATAATCTGTCACAGTCTTCTATTAGGTTCAGCTAATAATAATAGTAGTTGTTGTTTGCAACATTTCTAATCCTGACTGCATCCCTAAAGAGACTAATGCGAATAAGTATACCTAATTTTGGATTTTGTGAAAGATCTATTCACTCTTGGTCCCCTGTTGTCTGCCTGTTCCTCCACATTGCTGGGTTTGTACACTTTCAACTTGATTTGCCAATGATTGTCAATGGTAATAATGTGTAATAATCTCGGACTTGAACAGGAAACAATCAGATTCAGATACTTCACAACACTTTAAAACAAAGACGAAGAGTAGTAACTATGATAACAGCAGTAAGATTCACAGATTATGAGTTTGCATAAATTTGTCCAATTGAACATTTCAGGACACATTGAAAATTGATATATAATAACAATTATGACAACTAGGTCAACCATTTTGCATTTAATGACTTATGCAATTAACTAATGCCTAGTTTTGGGGGGGGGGTAAAACTGTTCAACAGAGAACCAATAAAATGTATTTGGATCAACATGACATAAGCAATTGATAATGCAGCAAACAGCAGACAATTGTACATAATTGTATGAATGTCAATTTGTTCAAAATAATGAGAAATTGCTATGACATACACAAGTGAGAAGGTTGAACAAGTAGTTTTGAGAATTTCAGTTGTAAACTCAGAAATGTACCAAAAAGCGAGTGAGAAAAACTGTAATGGAAAACTATTAAACTTTTCTCCAAGACAAGCACTCAATACTTTCTTATTGCACTTACAACAAATTCAGACTTTTGTTACCCCTTTTTTTTGTATTATTTCATTATTTTATCTTTAAATATATAATATAGGTGATTATTTTATAGAAAATGTCAAGTGCAAGATTGCACAGAAATATTGAAACAGCCACAGAAAATATTTAGGATGTTTACAAAATGTAGAAAATAATTAGAATTTACAATAATGATTTAGTGAAATTTTTTACTGTTGCATAATAGTGTCTAATTTTAATCATTGTGCTTCTTTAATCCCCATATACATAATCCCTATATATATATATATATATATATATATATATATATATATATATAATATACATGCATGCTCAGCACAAACTCTTTTCCTTGTAAGACAATACTTCAATATATGTAAACAAACAACTGCTGATTAGATAGGTTAGAATCAGAAAGGAAACAGGAGATTAAACATCTTATTGTGAGTGCTAGGAAACCAGCTAAATGGTACAGTCTAATAGTTCTGAGGATTGGATGAAGCTTTAGTGTTTTCTCTCTCTCTTTTCTTTTTTTTTTTGGGTCATGTATGAGCATTGTAATAATTACTGTAATTCCTGCCAGTAAATATTACATAGGTTATATATATTCACCAAATCAATGTAAAACAACAAAAACACACTAAAAGAAACTGAGATCTCATAATCATTATTAGAAAATGATTAGGTATTCTGGGCAAGCCTGTACATCACTGAAGATCATAAACATTGCTGGGTTGGTCATGTTGTCAGTCACACTGTTATAGAGATCAACACTATTGGAGCTCTTCGCAGGGTTAACAAAATTTAACTGAAAATCACAGACAAATACCTTGGCGAAGTATGTGATTAAGTGTGCTGGCATTAGGTTTACCCTTGGGCTGAGTAACTCTGGCCCACAACAAAATATGTACCATACATGGCTCCTACAAACAGTTTATATTGAATTTGGCTGATACCATTCTTGCTAGCGAAGCTGCGATTGAAGTCGTGATGGTTGATCTGATCTGTCTTATCAGAGCAAGTTCAATGGACCAGATATTTTTCATTGTTTCTGTGCTTGTTTTTGTCTTCTAGTTACACCTTTTTGATCATGTAGTTTCTCCAAAGTGCACAGTTCTGGACTCTTTCAACCTAAAGAAAAGAATAAACATGCAGTTTATTATATCAAGTATAATGGAAAATAGCTTTGAGCTGCAACTGCAAAAAAAAGAAGAAAAAAAAAAAGCTCTCACCTTCCAGTTCTACTCTATTTAATGGAATCCTCAAACTCCCTCTTGTGGCCTCTTTGAGAACTAAATCAGCCTCATATTCATCATTATTAATCTTGATATTCACTGTAGGCTGTCTCTTCTGAAAGGCCTGTTCCAGGTCATAATTGGTCAACAAATCAAAGGTTTTGATGCTGCGTCCTTTTTCCTGATATTGCCACCTAACCACATTTCTGATTATAAAAGCCTCACTTCTTCGGTTTTCATTCCTTTCCACCTTTCTGATCATGTCTCGAATACGACTCTCTGCAGTGTGAACATCTCTTGTCAGACCCTCAAGTGTGATGACAGAGTCTTGGCCTTTCTTCTCAAGCCGGACACTGACTGTGAGCTCCCTCTGCATGGCATTCAGCATTTCTCCATCCTCCTTGGTGAAATGAGTAATCGCTGGATCACGGATTGGGACGGTCATATGCTCCCGTAATATCAAGCTGTTGATTATGTCCTTGGCTTCACTCAGGTCCTCTCGTGTCTCCCCACACAGTTGAAACACAGCTGGCTCGATATCTTCTCCCACCATCACAAATTCTTCCTTTGGGGGAAATTCTGAACTTTCCCCTCCAAAAAAGTCTTTTTGTCCAGGTACATGTTTAATGGGAAAAACATTTCAACAAAAACATTGAGGGATGATTTACAGTATTTAACAAGAAAAAAGAATGGATGGGATTAACATACTTTTTTTAATCTTTACTGACCTTTAAATCTGGTAAGCAGACCTTTATCCTCGTCTACTTTCTCACCAGATCTTCTGATCATGCTTTGATGAAAGTCTGCCACCATGTTTGCCTGGAATATAAGAAACTTCACAAGCCGTACATGCACTGGTTTCTTTTTCTTTACAAAGTCTACAACTGCATCAACCATTGCATCTGCAACATCAGCTGGATTTGCACCGCCCTGACCTAAAGTAAAAAAAAAATAAAAAAAAAATTAGTGAATAATGAATAATTCACAAAGAAATGTTAGTAAAAGGTTTTCATTAATTGTACAATAAGTAAATAAGCAAAACTCATGCTGCATTCATTCATTAATGGGGTGGGGGGTGTGGCTGGTATATGACACAAACGTACATAGTTATTTTTTTATATTGTATTTATTGGTTATTGGTAATTTTGTTCTACGACAAGCTTAGTTACCTTTGATTAGGCTGTTCTCTCGTGACAGAACACTTCTACTACTCACTCTAATCACCCAGTCGTAAAGAAATTTTGAAATAATGGACAAAACATGATTTTTTCAAAATAAGTTGGGACACTAAAAATACAGCTGCAATACAGGACTGAACTGGGAAAAACGGGACGTCTGGTAACCCAATCAATCAATAAATCAATCAATCAATCAATCAATTGTACAAAGCATCTTACCAGTGCCAAGAGCTGGGAAGGCAACAGAAGTAATCTGGCGTGACTCACATAACTTCAGAACAGACAAAACAACATCCTTTATGTCAGATGGACTACTGCATCCAATAACATGGATGATGTTTCTACATGGAAGCTGCCCAGCTGAGGTCATAATCTCTGTTTGCTGTGTATTTGATGATCCAACTATTAAAAAAAAAACATGTTTACCAATGGCATCTAAAGTTCATTAATTTTTGGCATATACTTCCAAACAGATCTAATATATTCAAAAAGATAAAGTACTGTACATCAACAAGTAGAAAATTAAGTAAATTTAAGGAATACAAACCAATCTGTGAACATTCTTGTTCCACTTGTACTCCAGCAGCATCTAATATGGCCTTGGATACTCCTGGATTACAAAGAGAAATAGACATAATAATAGACATAATAATTATCTTTGATTGTAAAATAAACAATAAATGAAACTGAGATACATTGAAATAGGTCAGACACTATGTGTGAAAACTGATTAACCTGCTTTCAGAGAAAATGTCTTATTTGAGGAGTTAACAATGGCATCAGTTTTTTCTTGTGTTATGTCTCCTGAAGAAACCTCCAGAGTCACTTGACCCATCTGCATAGTGTGCACCCCAAGAGAGGGAGAGGAGACTTTGCCAACAAGCTCTAAAGGAAAACAAAGACATATGGAAAATCTCTAGGATCTTATTTTGTTACTATCCTAAACATATCCCATGACGTCGGATATATTTGTTATCAGAGTAAATCTTTTACCAAAATTTACAGTGTTATGGACAGCAGATAAGAACGTGTTACCAGAAGTGTGAGATGATTTTTCAGAATTTTTTTTTTCCGGCATGCCATGTCGATGTGTTTCAGTTGTGATGGGACCCTGAATCCCATGTCTAAAGATGCTGGTAAAGCACTAATGATTAAAGCAGAGAAATGTACAAGACAACATTAAAATGAAAGATTATTTTACTAGTTTATAGTTTAAAAAAATAAAAGGGTCCCACTTTATATTAGGTGGCCTTAACAACTATGTACTTATATTTAAATCAACCATTTGATACAATGCATCTATTGTGTACATGCATGTTTTTACACTGTACTTATATTTTAAAAAAATACCTGCATGTAATTACATCTGTAATTATAATTGCACTGTTGACCCATCCCTTACACCTTAACCCACCCTTAAACCTACCCATACCACCAAACCTGTATATATCCCTTACCCGTATCCCATCTCAATCGCAGCAAAAGTGTTTTGCAATACAATATAAACACAATAAGTACATTGTACTTATTTTTTGATGCAAGTACATAGTAGTTAAAGACACCTAATATAAAGTGAGACCAATAAAAGTATTGGTCATACTGTTTGTGTTTTTATGGTTCTTGAATCTAGTTTTGACACTCACCTCTACACTCTCCCTGTCAGAAGGGTGCACAATCACAGTTACCTCTTGAAGGTTTGTAGGCTTAAAATCCTGGACTTCTGTCAGCATAATTCTGGCCACCAGATCTTTAGGAAAGCCAAGATTCCCAGTCCCGATAGCTGGGAGGACAACTGAGGCCATTCTCCACTTTTCTGCTTTTATCAGGCAATTTCTTATGATCTGAATGATTATCTTTTAAATGTAAATAAATATATTCATTATTATATTTAAAGAAAGTACCATCTAAGTAATCATGTGGTTCTTACATATGAGGCACACTGGGATATCATTTAATATTAAAATCACCCAGCATTAACACAGTTAATAACAGCTATTAAATTTCAATTACAATTTTTACAATTTACTTTTTTTCCTCACCTTATCCTCTGAGCCTTTCCAAAATGGGCAAACTACATGGAAAACTTTTTTACATTTCAGGTTATAACCATTTGTGATGAGCATTTCACCATAATTCACATTGTTTAAGTGAGCAGTTCTGGTGACTTCTGACTGGAGCTGATGACCAGCAGTCTGAAGTAATGCTGTGGAGACGGCACCTTTTCTGAGGTCCAAGTCCTCCGATATAGTGTTTACAATGACATCAGCCTGCAGGAGAAACAAAGGAGGAGGAATTGGTCATCCTTTGATTAACAAACAATATAAATGTATGTTGGTACAGAAAAATGTCTCAGTTTAAGCATGTAACCATGGTTCCCTGAGAAGGGGAACGAGACACTGCGTCTTGTAGAGGGCACGTTATAGGGATGTCTTCAGTATGACCGGTGTCTGAAGCATGAGTATAAACACAACAATGAACTTGACATTGGCAGGCAGCAGCTTATGATGTCATGACAGGTGTGCCCGAGATTAAAAATGGCCACCTGTAAAATATGCCATCCACTTCTTGTTTGAAGGTGACGTGCAGGAATTCCTGAGGCATGACAAAGGGACGCAGCATCTCGTTCCCCTTCTCAGGGAACCATGGTTACATGCGTAACCTGAGAGCCTCCCTTTCGAATGGGAACTCCACGCTGCATCCCATAGAGAGTCAAGTCAAGTCAAACTTTATTAAGATCACTTACGGGCAATTTAGATGCAGCAAGAATCAGAAACACAGCAGACCCATACAATACATTCCAAAACAAAGCGCTTTTAGGGAACACTTTTTTATAACCACGCCGCTATGCTGAAGAGACGAGAGCCTAAATGGCTGAAAAAAATCAAAGACTCAGAGGAGTCCTCACTCCTGTACCAGTAACGCCATAGTCTGAAGATTCTCCCAGGACGGAGGCCTTCACAGGGAAAAGGAAGCCTAACTACGCTCTTATTGAGGCCAGCATCCAAGAAGGCTTGCAGAGAGCCTAGCAATTAAAGCCAACTGGCCCATGAAGCTCTGCAGAGTGGAGGCCTAAATACAACACCTCTCAAATGAGAGGCAGCCTAGGATCACTCCATTCTACCTAGCCAATACTTAGCCGAGCTCTAGAAGCGGAGGCCTCAGCATGACGACTTTTGTCAGCCTTCTTGTAAGAAGGCTGACAAAAAGCCTACAACTCACTGATGTTGTCACAGAAGAGCTCTGGCAAACGGAGGCCTCAATGAAGATAACTCTGTAGCGAGAGGAGGCCTGATGACACTCGCAGTAGATAATTAGGCTCCAAAAGTGGCCTCAGCATAATGACTCTAACCTGAGAGGAGGCCTAACTATTCCCCCATGCTCAGGACGTCTTGTAAGGAGACACAGAGCCTACAACTCACACACGCTGTCCTAGTGGAGCTCTGGCAAGCGGAGGCCTCAATAGATAACTCTCTGTAGCGAGAGGAGTCCTGACGATGCTCACAGTAAATGGCTGAGCTCTAGGAGTGCATGACGACTCTCTAAAATGAGAGGAGGCCTAACTACACTTCACACTCAGGACATCTTGTAAGGAGGCTCACATAAAGCCTACAACTCACAGATGCTGTCCTAGCGGAGCTCTGGAGAGCAGAGGCCTCAATAAGATAACTATCTGTAGTGAGAGGAGGCTTGACGACGCTTGTAGTGAATGCCAGAGCTCTAGGAGTGGAGCTCCAATCCCTCAGCTCGATTAATATATAGACATTTTAGCTTCTCAAAACCAGATGACTACACATCATTTAATTCCTCAGAATTAAATGCAGCCAAACAACCAAACATGTGAAACACGGCCTGGATGTTAAGCTGAATATTATAAAAATATATGCAATTTAAAAGAATCATGAATAACAGCTTGCAAACACATTAATTTTGTTGCAGACCCATAAAGCACACATTGCCTCTGCGTGATTCAAGCCGCTCGATTCTATACTGCAAAAGATCTTCTTTCCACGAGAAGAAACACCAATGGAAGCAGAGGTAAACATTCAAATAGTGTACTCTTGTACACATCCATTTTATGAATGAACACTCCCACGACAGCTGACTATGTATGCTTTGCTCCCAAACAAACCACACATAAATTGTGTGTATCCCCATCACATGATGTAGCGAGGGCAGAGAGAAACAAGCAATCTAAAATGCAGTCTACTCACTTGCAAGAGATAGAGGTGACGAGTCCTCAGTGACTTCAGTATTAATGCTAACAACATAAACCTCTTCGGAGGAAGATATAGCTGCAGCAGCAAGCTCTCACTTGGAGGGGGAAGAGACCACAGCACAGGCATCCAAACCCCAAGAGAGAGTGCTAGATCTAGGGGTGAACGCATCGCAAATTAATCGCTATAAGCATTCCACCCAAAAGCGTGTCCCACTTCCTCCCAAAATAAGGAAATCGCAAATGGATCGCAAACTTCATTGAGAAATCCCTTTCAATGCGCGCACTCTGCTCCCTCAGGAGTTAAACGCGCTTGCTCCTAACTCATGTACAAACAGACGATCTCTTGAAGACGAGAAAGAGGATGATGTACTTTACAGGAGCCCTTTTATACTCTCAGGTGCACCTGTCGTGATGTCATAGTCTGCCACCTGCTAATGTCAACTTCATTGTCATGTTTATACTCATGCTTCAGACACCGGTCATGCCAAAGACAATGCCCACAAGTGCCCTCTAGGGGACGTAGCATGGAGTTCCCATGCGAAAGGGAAGCACACTAGTTACATCAGGAAAATAAATTCAAAAAAGAATTTAAAAATAAAAGAAAATTCATTGCACGAACCACTGTTCTCACATTTTTTGGCTTTTGGATATTTTTTAATGTAAAAGAAGCAGGAAAAAACTCTTAAATCAAATATTCTTTCTATCAGTGTTTTTTTTTTCCAAGTAACTGTGATGTACTTACATGTGCATCCTGTATGTTGCCTTTGCTCAGAATGATTTTTAGTCCGTCTCGTGTAATTTTGGTCTCAAGAACACTCAACCCTTCAGATATATCTGGTCTGCCACCAGAGTTTGACCTATCTCTTTTGAAGTGTGCTTGTCTTTCAAAGTCTCCATTACCACGACCTTTGGAACCTTTAAACTCATGGTTTCTTTGGCCATAGTTTCCACGGCCATAGCCACAACCACGACCACGACCATGACCATGACCACAGCCACGGCCTCGGCCACGTCCACGACCACGACCACGACCTGCACCTCGATAGCCTTGTCCATAGTTAGTATACCAACGAGGGTTGTAAGTAGCAAACTCCTTTCTGACAGCTTGAGTCATGGCATTCACTGTACTGCCATTATTGTCAACCAAGTGAATTTCAGTTAATGTGCTATTAGAGCCTCCATGGTTATGATACTCGATGTACTCATGCACCTCCTTGGCAACTGATTCAGTGCAAAGATCAAGAGGACAACCAAATATCCCTGAGCTAATAACTGGAATTGCAATAGAGGAGCAGTTTCTGCTTGATGCCTGGTTCAGACTTTCCCTCACAGCATGTCTCAGGCGTTGCACCGTGGTACGTCTGTCTGAATCACTGAAGCGAGGTCCAACAGCGTGCACCACATATTTACAGGGAAGACGACCAGCATCAGTGATGATAGCTTCTCCAGGCTTCAGAGGCCCATTTGCTTTTGTGTGATTGTCACAGGTTTGCTGCAGACTTGGTCCAGCAGCTTGAAGAAGTGCTAAAGCTACACCGCCGCTGTGCTTCAGATCTTCATTAGCAGCATTGACCACAGCATCAACATTGATCTTGCAAATGTCTGCCTTCCTGACAGTGACAGTTACTCCACCTGGTATTCTGACCTCACAAGAGACCTGGCCAAAGTCTTCAAAAGTAGCTTCAGTAAATTCATCATCCACCATATCATCTTCCTGAAGAACCACCACAAATCTTTTTTCCTTCAACAGCATTGAGAGCATCATTTTACCCTGCTCTTTGAAGTATTTCTTTGCTCCTGCCTTTTTAATGATCAATGTGTCTGTGTAGAGATCATCTGCCAAACATTTAAAGAAAGTCTCAGCTGGTTGGACAAATGAACGCTCTCCAGACAGTTTGATCCAGGGTCTCATTGAATCAAAACTCACTTTCACCTCATTAGACTTAATAAAATGCTGCCAGTCTTGTGATTTTCTATATTTTATGAAATCAACCACAGCATGTGATTTGATATGAACCTTTTCTATGATTCTAGTGTGTTTCTCAATGAAACGTCCTAAGTTCTCACTGACCTCCCTTACAGGTTCTCTGAATCCAGTCACTATTACTTTGTCTCTCTTTTTGGAAAGGTTTATCAACACAGATCTCTTTTTGGGAGTACTGAACAAATTCTCCAGTTGTTTTTTGAGATCCTGCCACTCTGTCTTTTGAAGGACGCTCTGATCTTCTACAATGAGGCCTTTGGTTGTAAGAACTGTTTTCACCCTCTTCTCTGCATCACCAAGTGCTCTTTCTGTGCTTCCAATCACAACAACATCTTCATTTTCAATTGTGTAGATAGCTGTTATTCCATGAGATATGAAGAGATCTCTGGACATTTCCTCACAGTCCACTGATCTCAGAAACTCCAGGATTGAACGTTCAGTCTGTAAGTGCTTCTGTTTCATATTTATTTTCTTCTCAAGGACCCAATTTTTGAAAACAAGTGTTTCTGTATGAAGACCTGAAAAAATTAGTTTGTTATTTTTTTTGTTGTAGTCAATGTGCAGGTGTGGAGAAACAGCACTTTTCAGGCCATCTTGTTCAAGCAGAGAGTACATGGCAGGAGAAATTTCCATGTCCTCTGTCACACTGTTCCTCTCGCTCTCCATTTGATTTGTTCCTCTCTCTAAGAACTTCTCTATGATGGGTTTCAGTCCAATTATCTCATGGGTCATTCCTGTCAGTGTCACAACCCCTTTAGAGGCATCCAAGTCTATAAAAACCTGATCCTTCACAACTTCCTTAATATTAGTTTCCACATTAAATAAGAGGGGGTGTGACACCAGCCACTCAGATGTTGTGTAGTCTGAGATAATTTTCTTGAAGGCATCAAAGGCATTCCTACTCCAGTCATCAATGGTTTCTTGCTTCTGATTCAGTAATGCTGGATCAGGACTGAGCAAAACTTCAGGTTTGTCCATGTTTATTTGGCAGAAGTGTGAGTTCATCTGGTCTTTAATAGAGGAAATCTGCCCTTTCTTGAGGATGAACTCCCTGATGGCAGGATGTACACTGACTGTAATGGGTTCAGGCAGCTTCAGATGTGGCCTGTTGCCACCATACAAGATTGTATCCAGTGATTTAAAGTAGGGATATATCTTGACTGGAACATCACAGATGTCATTCCCTTGCGTCAAAACTCTCTCTTTGGCTGTAAAGTTGCATGTAACATTGCAGGAAAGATGGAGGTACAGTGAATCAATGCATTGATGTTGACAAACCACGGTAAAAAGTTTTACTAAATCTATTAGAACATGTATTTACCTTCTTCCTCCTTAAAGATGATAATGGCTGCATGTTCTGATGGAATTGTGATAACTTTCTCTACTGGACCACCCCATTTCTCAAAATACAGTTCCAGCAGCATCTTATCGTTGTTGGCCTCAGCTGGAAGATTCTCCACCCGCACACATGTGCTTCTCTCCAGTGCACGGGCCCTCAGATCATACTGCTTGAACTTTTCATGTGTCCTGCTCTCCTCAAGGAACTTTTCTGCAGCTGTAAGAAATTATATTTTACAAGTCATAATAAGAAAAATACAGAACTATATACTGTTTACCAGCTAAAGAATAAAGCTGTCATATTATCAATAATATATTTGTAAGATATACAGATTTTTCTCCAGGCAAAAAAGATCCCCATGTAAAACTCACGTAGTGTAATCTAGGTGTCATGTAATCTAGATTAAGCTAAATTCATTTTTGGTGGAAAAAAATCTTGACCAATAAAAATGTTTAAATAATAATAAAAAGTATAAGTAAATGTATATTTTACAGGAAACCTTACCATTTGGATTTTTAAAGGTCACAACAGCTTTTCTTAATTCTGGTATTAATTCCATTATAAAGTCATTCTCAGGAAGACTACTGATGTTCTCCACCAAAAGAGTCAAAACATTTTGTTTAACATCATCTGGAAGGTTCTCCAGGACCACAGCACCTGACTCTTGAAGATTCTTCACATCCACATCAGTCTGAGAGGCACTTTGATCTTTAGGCAAAATAAAAATTACACATATGTATTAAATGTCACCTTTGTACCTTATTTACCTCTAAAGAGTGCATATACAGTAAGTACCTTAAAGATACAAATTAGTACCTCAAGTTTTCATATTAGTACTGTACCTAAATGGAGTATATTTGTACCTTCTGAAAAGGTACTGCTCAAGTGACCTTTTTTCTGAGAGTGAACCTGATATTTTATTATCAAAAATGAATGTGTTAACAAATACATCCGCAATATCAGTGCAATAACCTAATCAGTAAAAGAGCACATAAACATAAGCACCCAGAAGACAAAGTCCAGATGATTTACTTACCTGGTTCATGATATTCACATGACTGCTCCGTCTGAAAACATATACACTGTAAATGTAAAGCATTTATGTATATGGAGAACAATTATGTATATGGATAACTAAACAAGCAGATTTAATTATGTTCTCTCTACTCCAGCCCTTTTCAACAATATAGAAAAATAACAACCATTTTATTTTAGAAACTTTAAAATGCATCAACCATAAAACTGAACTTAATATTTTTTATAATAGACCATTCTGTTTATAGTGACCATATCTGTGTATAGCATAGTTTATAGCAATCCAAGGGGCTTGATTTACAGAGCCACTCGTCTGAGGTTTGACTGTACTGTGGTCTTCATTCTGGATTTTTTAATAAATCTACTCACTCTTTGTCCAGTGCTGTCTGTCTGTTCCTCTTCATCGCTGGGTTTGTACACTTTTAACTTGATTTGTTGATTGTCAATGATAATAATGTGTCCTGCCTTTGAGAGTACGCCATCTCGAACTTGAACACAAATAATCAGATTTAGTAAGATACATCACTACACATCAAAACAAAGAACATAACATAAAACAACTTAAATAAAATGTAATTTTATGTGATATTAGCGAATGTGACCATTCAAATGATTAGCAATGATATGACAGTTCTGACACTTTTTGCTTTTTACGCCACCACACAAAAGCTAGTTATAAAAAACACAATTTTTTCATGTGATATTTCTTTCAACAGTCTACAAAGATAATTATTACCAATAATATTTTACAAATAGCTTACACTTTACACAATTACTTCATAAATACAACAGTTGCATTTGTTTCAATTGTACCCATGTCAGGTAGAGTTGAAACACACATTCATAATGAATTAAAGTAGCCTAACTTACAGAAAATGTTAAAATGCAACTGTATTAAAATCTTTGTTACACTAATATTTTAGTTTAGTTCTTTTTTTTTTATTCATGTCAATGTAAACCCTACACTACAAACTATAATTAATGATAGCAGCAGACCAACAGAATTTTTCTTCCTATATCTTCCAAAAATGTTATATACAGGTCCTTTTCAAAAAATTAGCATATTGTGATAAAGTTCATTATTTTCTGTAATGTACTGATAAACATTAGACTTTCATATATT
>JAFVLL020004935.1:0-12100 GCA_021397915.2 Tor tambroides | reverse complement strand
CTAAAATATATGAAAGTTTCACTTTTTGAAATAACTTACAAGAAAAAATGAACTTTTTCACGACATTCTAATTTATTGAGATGCACCTGTATAATCCCTAGTAACCTGCATATGGATGTCCTAACGACAGGCGACGCAACAAACAACTTGGCACCAGATGTGACACGACAGAATCAATCAAATATCACAGCCAATCAAAAGCGTGTGTGGGCGGGCTCTCTCTGGAAGTGCACTGTACTCGCAACGAAAAAGTTTATAATCTAATTCATAAATATTAAACCTTTTTAACGTTATTAAAAGTACATACTGAGTGACTTATATCATCTTTGCTATGGAATACGCTTGCTGGTTCAGATTGAGTTCGCGACATGTTTGCTTTAAATTATTTTCAAGATCTGAGGTAGGCCTAAACTATCTGTTGTCATGCAAAATGATATTCAAATTCACATTAGACACTTTTAACATTGAATAAAGCACATAATCGGTACCTGAGATTAGCACTGTCGTAGTTTGTATGTTGTTGTTCAAGCCGCGACAATAGAAACTATTTCTAAAACAGAAATTTCGTGTGACACCGCCGTGGCTAGTTAGGACAAAATCTCTCATTAAAATGGAAAAGATACCTTTTATCACGTGTCGCGGCCAAGCGTCGCATGTAGTTATGACTCACTGAAATCGGTTCATTCCATCAGGAATCTATGCGATCACGTGATTCAGCTCAAATTGGTCATGTGAATTCAGCCCGCCAACCAAGAGAAAGCTTCTTGGTTTGAAAGTTACTTCTTTGTGAGCAGTACTCCATACTTTTCTATATTATTGACCAAAAGACCTTTCTTTGCTTTTTCGGCTAACGTGAGCGCACCTTTAGGGCCAGTTTTACTAACTGCTTGCTCCAGCGCAAACCATCTTTAGGCATTAAAACAGTACTGTCAGGTTTTACTAAAGACACACAGTGACGAATTAGGGCTGAAAAGGCGTGGACACAGTTATTTTTGCACCCGATCTTATTGAATATGCATTTGTAGGAGTTTCCCTTTCAGACACAAAATTTATGGGAGGAGAGTATCAAAATGAATCACGCAACGAGATTTACTAACGTTTGCGCTCGTCAAATTACTGGTATTTGCGCCATTATTTAACGCCCCAAAAAAAGCATGTCTTAAAAAAAAAAAAAACCTAAAAAAAAGCATGTCTTAAATTATTGTTGCTAGGAGGAAGCACTGCAGAGAACAGAGAGCGTGTCGTACAAGGGAATATCGTTTGCCAAGCCATGTTATTTTTAATTTGCTTCAGGAAATAAAACACAACTTGGAACCCCCAACAAGGAGTCACGCAATACCAGCTCTATCAAAACTTCTTGCAACTTCTAGCTTCATTTTTTGGCCTCTGGTTCTTTTCAATGTACTGTGGCTTCTTTATTTCTTTACTCTTTATGTGCGACTGCTCTAACTTGCGCTGCACCTGGTATATTGCGTTGGTCAATATGTAAATGAGATGTTGCATCTGTGTTCTTTAATTTGTGCGTCGTTAGTAAATCACCCACAGAAATTTCCACACCCATCGGCGCTGTTTTGGAATTATGCTCTCGTGCCAATTTGCCCCGTTTTGTAAAACTGGCCCTTAATCTGCAAGAGTTGACTTCCTCAGTCGCATGTTTCCCTACAACTCACCTCCAGGTCTCACTTTGACGTGAACGGGGTCAGAGAAGGGTCCATCTCCCACGGACGTGAACGCCAGCACACGGATGGTGTACGTCTCGGACGTCACGAGGCTATGGATGGTGGTTATCATGCTGTCCTGAACGTTGTGGATCTGCCAGTTGCTCATTGGCTGTGAAGGGTCCATAGTGTAATAAACTCTATAGCCCTTGATCAAACCGTTGGGCTCCTCCGGCTCGTCCCAGCGCACCATCACTGCGTTCTGCGATATGATGCGCGCCTGGATGTTCCGCGGTGGGCTAGCAGGGGCTTGCTCTCCGGTCCGAGCGTCCACTCTGTTGCTGGGTGGACCCTGGCCAATGGTGTTGACAGCGGAAACGCGGATCTCATACTCGGTGTTTGGGTAGAGGCCGCCGATGCTGTAGCGGGTGGTGGTGATGGAGTCCACCGTCTCGTATTTGCTGTCTGGGGATTTGGCACGGTACTGGATGATGTAATAGGAAACGGGGTCGGGGTTCCCAGAGTCCCAGGTGATGGTGACGCTGGTGGGGGTCGTCTCTGTGACGATGGGTGTTCCAGGAGCTCTGGGTAAAGCTGCAAAGAGAGTGGAAAACTGCACTGCTCAAAGGCTGATCTTTATAGTTACGTTTTTCACTAGCACTGAGCATAGTTTGAGATATTGTTGAGATACACCAGAAATCAGGGGACTAAAGCCGCCTTTCCACTATCTCCGACGGACAACAAGCAACAGACGACAAGCAACAGACTGGAAGTCATTCGTTTCGAATGGAGAGTAGTGCAGGAGATGCGTAGAGATCCGATCATATGTGTATGTGGAAAATTTGGATCCGATTTGAGCTTCGGACACGTTAAAATATTTGAATTTCTGTGGCTAGACCGTATGCGCCCGCTCCACCGGATGTGATGTATTCTATGAGCGCAAGCTCAGAATTACCAATATTTTTCTACTTCAACATTATTCTGTAAACACTATTTCTGTAAAATGGCACTTTAGAATAATTATGGCAGAAATAATTATTTTATAATTATTAAATCATTATGTACCTTGATTAGCCCCATAAAACCTACTATGATTTTATTTCAGGGGTCATTTTTTTGTATCGACATATTCATGCATTCATTATATTCATTAAAATCATTCATTTTACCATAGTCAATAAGCCGAGGGTAACGGTTGCAGTTTGAAAGTTCTATGTGACTGCCGCTAGGGGAAGAAATGCGACAATCGTATCCAAAAGTCAGAGACAGTTGAAAGGCAGCTTAAGCTGTGGGAGATTTCTCCATCTCAGGGTTGTCTAGGTAAGACAAACAAGATATCTGGAGATCGATCTGTTTACAGAATGTCTGGAAACTCATGATGTTGCTTCCATTTACTTTAGGGGAAGATCTTCATATTGTTAAGTCAATAACGAAGCCCACTTAAGAACCTTTTTCTTTCTTCATTAGACTGGATAAAATTAGACATTCCTTTCATCGACCCAACATCGTTCTCTAAAATACATTTACATTCTGAAACCTGATTTGGCTGATTAACCTGTTCCACCTGCGGCATAGAATATTTTACTTCTACCTTCTGGATAATATGCAGCAGAGAATTTACTTTGTACTTAGTGCACCTATAATCTTGTTTATCTTTGTTTGCACATTTCAGTACTTTAGCATTTTTACTTCCATTTGCATTATCACTTTTTCATTTTTTCTTTTTTTGGTTGCTTCCTTTTTCTCCTGCCCTGCATGCATAAAAAAATCCTAATGAGTCATTAAAACAACCTTTTCCTTACACTTAACAATAACTTGTGCCACGGCCTCGATGATTCCCAGGCTGCTCATGGCGACGCATGTGTAGTTGGCAGACTCGCGAACGCCGTTCAGCTCCAGAACGTTCCGGCCCACGGGCATCTCGTCCTCCGGCGTCAGGTCCTCCGAATTCAGCATCCACTTCACGTAGGGCATCGGAGAGCCGACCGCGACGCAGGTGATGTTCACGCTGCCGCCCGGCATGATCTCGTGGCTTACGGGAGGAATGGTGAAGCGAGGGGGAACGCGGCGAACTGGAGCACAAACACAGGGAAACAGGGGAGCGAGGTAACAATGACAGAAAATTGTCTGGTGAAAGCTTCATAATCAAGCTGGCAATGCATCACTACAGCTAAAAGGACAAGTTGCTAAATATAAGCGCTGACTAGCAGATGGAACAGAATAATAATGTGTAAGGAGCTGGAGAATCTAAATTCAAGCTAAAGGTCAAAGCCATGTTTTCTTACAAACTGACTAACGTGCCCATTTCTACAGGCACATCTCTCCACCGTCCTCGTTAAGCTTCTGCGAGGTTGAAAAACACAAGTGAGAGAGAAGCGTTTAAACGCAGACGCTTCCGCCGAGGCTTCTCTGTTCTCATTCCAAGCTCAGCTGGGAGGCAGAGAAACTGTAATGATGCATATTTATTAAAACCCGCTCTGTCTGAACGAGCTCGATTTCGGTCCGAGCTCCCTCCGTTTCCCATAAGCCTTTAGAAACCTAAATGAGATGGCGCTGCCCTTGGGGATGACAGAGACGAACCAATGAAGCCTTTTCAAGCTCTGTGATCGATAGCTGCAGATATTGACTCTATAGACCCGCGCTGGGAAAGCAGCCGTTCGATTGGGGCTGGTCTCGTTCCCCGTGGATCAAAGGGGAAGAGGAAAGCATGACTGAGATAGTCTGATTGCAGCGCTGCATGGGTCACCTGCATGCCTGAACACGGCGCAAAAGCACAACACCATAAACAACGCTTAGAAGGAGATCACATACAGCATACGCTCAGCACATATAAACTTAACAGCTGTGAAACATTTCTGCACCTACTAGTCAATGTGTTAACTAGTCTGATGCTCCAAATAGGCCATAAATCTAGTCCAGCGCTTCTCAAATTGTTTTGCTACATTGAGACAGACCACTGTTAAAAGTTTCCTTTTTCTAACTATTTTATTGCTGGTTGAACTGTATTATTTGCATTCAGCTTTGTTTTTCTCCACTGTCTATGACCTGCCACCCATTTCTGGGTCACAATCCACCAGTGGAGACGCACTGATCTGTGAGTGCCGGATGCTCTGTGTGTGTGTAGGAGGTGTGTGTGTGTCTGTTGCTATATTCTAGGACAAATCAGATTCTTCTGCAGCAGAAACTAACGCTCCGCAGGGAAATACTGCATTTACTCCTGGAAGATCTACATCTGACTGTAGAAATAAATAAATAAAAGAGACAGCGAGCAAATGTGAGAAACGATGGAAGTTATGCTAATCCACTGAGTTAATGTGGAGCGCTGCCAACCCCGCATCCAGAAACAGAGATGAAATGCAGGAGAGAGAGAATGTGTTCGAGAGAGACAGGGAAGGATAAAAGAAAGAGAGATATAAGGAAGGATGCGCTAAGAACTACAGCTTGCTGAATTCTTAGAGGAGTCGTGAAATCGGCAGGTCATTGTCAGATTATAAACATATAGTGAATCAAAGAGCCGTGAAGCTCGAGCCCACAGACAGACAGACGGAGAGACAGACAGACAGAGAGAGAGAGAGAGAGAGAGTTAGACATGAATGATGCAGAGAGACAGAGATGACGGACAGAAACAAAGAACCAGGGCAACAGGAAACACTCAGAAACCGGAGACGCTGAAGTTTCAAATGATCGCTGATGTAAATGCTGCATTCACCCGCACACATCATGATGGATGGTTACTAGTGTACTGAATGGTTGCTAGGGTGGTTCTATGCAGAATCTGAGGTGTTGCATGTGTTGCTAGGATCTTCTGGGTGGTTGCTAAGGTGTTAAATATTCGTTCATCTCTGGAGAACCGACTTAAAGGCATCGCTCACCCAAAAATGATCAAGCTGTCATAAAGATATTATTTTGAGAAATGTCTTTGTGCTTTGTTTTGTGTGCTCCACAGAAAAAAGAAAGCCAGAACAGAATGCTTATTTCTGGTGAACTTTCCCTTTAACAAAGAGCACGAGTGAATCTCATTATTCGCCATCAGCTGCACTTTGCATGAGACGGTGCGGTCATAAAACAAGAAAAATGTGAGTTGCATTTAATAGAACAATGAAATAACGATCAGAGAAGCCCAGCAGTTCAATCAGGAGCTCATTTGCTGTAGCTGTAATGTTGACTAATTCAATGAGCCGTTTCAATCACATCAATAGAAGCGCAGACAGAACATAAGCCACGTTAAAATGCGTCTGAAGCCCAGGTTCTTGTTTCTTCTGCTTTAGAGATGACTGAACGTCTGAGCAAAGCTTTCTCGGATGCCGAGGCTTATGGGGATTCACCACAGAGGATCAAGTTCTGAAATCTACGACTTCAGCAAAGAGGAAAAAATCCACCTGAATAAAGCTACAACTGCATCAGCTAGTGATTTAGAGCTAGAAGCGTTTGATCAAACCAATCTCTGACCGACGAAACAACCAGATATCAGTAGCACGTGAAATGTTTATTTACAATAAAATGTGCAATTGTAAAAGTGCAGGTCAGCATTGACCAAAGGACACCCAGAATTGGACACACTCATATTTCAGATGAAACATAATGGCTAAATCTACACAGTCAGTAGCTGCAGTTAATCAGAGGTTGTTAATGCGGGTTAGTGCATGCACTCATGCAACACCAGTAACATGCAAACTTTCAAAGAAAACAACATCATGCACAAAAAGAGCCCAACATGTGCATTCAATGCTAATATTATGACTTATTATGGATTACTGATGATGGAAAGAAACGGCTAGTTTCTGGTTGTGACTAAACCAGTCTGTTCTGCTAGACAGGGTGAATATCTGAATATCTGAATTTAAATGACCTACTACGAGCGTCTATTGTGCAAAAATCACTTTGTGGCTCTTAAAAGCTTCGGCTTCCAGCAAGATGGGAACAATAACCTTGGGTGGTAACAGCACATTTGATCTATGCAACAATTGGATTGGCCATTGTTAGTCGAGCCCATTACAATGAATTATCTTAAACGTAATCTTTCCTCTCGCTGAAAGGGGAAGCAGAGGCACAGTGTATCGACTTACAGTCCTAGAGCACACATATGAAACCATCGCCCGAACACCGAGTGAATGACATCACCGCTCCTGTGTCCATTAACCACGGGGGCTCTAACGAGACGCTTCTGTTCTCACGAATGAGGTTCAGATTTAGTGCCTGAATCAGATCGGCACATCTGTGACACGTTCTTCAAAAGCGCAGAAGATGTCTGGCTCGCTCTTTCTACTCCTCCTCCAGAGGAGGCTGTCATGCGCAGCGAGGGCGGGACGCCTGCGATGATATTTTTCAGACGCGCACAGGGAGCCGCCGCACGTCACTCACGGTCTTTCTGACAGTTCATTCGCCTTTCAACAGTTTTCCAGGAGCGGAAACGGTTCGAGCGCTTCATCACGCTGACAGAATGAAAATAGGCCACTCTCTGATGACAAACAGACTTTTCCTAAAAAAACCCCTAAAACATTCCATTAAAACAGACGACACTTCATGCAGCTCATGCGCAAGCAGAGAGAGAAAATGACAAAGACAGACAAAACAAAGCGACGGCGAACTGCGAAGAGACTCACGCTGAGTTTATGGAACTTATAAAGCCTGCTGTGGGATTGATTACGAAAGCACAGGTGATCGGGGATTATGGCATTTGATGGATTATAATTCTGATCCCATCGGATCATCTGATCCTATCATGCTGTGAACGGCTGCCTTCAGAGTGAGTCGTTCGAAGTTTGGGGAATAATCATTATATTTCTGTTTTTCCTGATTGCTGCTGTAGCGCCAAGTAACGTCAGAAGATAAAAGTGTCTGTTTATGAAATTTCATCAAAGATTCAGATTGTTTCTATGCCTATAACAATAACTGGACATTTTAACCATTAACTTACAACCAGTGTTGGGGGTAACACATTACAAGTTATGTTAGCAGATTACTTTTTTCAAGAAACTAGTAAAGGAATGCATTTTAAATTTACAAGAAAATATATGAGTTACTCTTTCAAATAAGTAACAGCAGTTACTTTGTTTCCCATTTATTAGGACAGCTCTCCTGTCCATATGTTGAGAGAAATTCAGAGGCACTTCCTTCACCATGAGGATCATTCATTTCACTTTCAGTATGAAAGGGTCTTTACAGTTGCCAAAAATATTTTTTAATTAAAAACAAATAAGCAAGCCCAGCTCAGGTGACAAAATGTAACGCAAAAGTAACATAATTGATTACTTTCCATAAAATGTAACTAATACAATTAGTTACTTGTTATGGAGTAATGTAATATTCTAATGGATTACTTTTAAAAGTAACTTTCCCCAACATTGCTTACAACAGATATCAGTCGTAACTGGTGAAGTGGTGAACACTAAATTAGCCAGAATGAGATATTAGAAAGAATAACTGACAAATACAATCCAGATCAATATATGACGTTAATGCACAACAATACAATACTTGCTAATTCTACCACTGTATGAATAGTGGCCCAAAAATTATCTGTGCACTTCAGTCACGTTTATGAATGTCTGAATGTGTGTGTGTTTGAATCAGCTGGGGATTTTTAGTGAATGCATAAAGTCAGATTTCCACAAATCTTCTTGTTAAATGTTTGGCTTGTGCATCTTTAAAATAAACGACATATTTATCAGTCTAATGCAATTTTCAGATGTTTATAAGTGTGACTGAAGTGAACAGACACGGCCGCTGTGTTTGAGGTCGCTGTCATGTTCTGATCATATGATGTTTGACTGATGGCTCGGCACAGATGATATTGATGAGATGTCAACCAATTCAGCGTTACGAAAAAAGTGATGCTTTGGAGCGATCAATAAACTGATTCTCTGCAGAAAGCACGTCCGTTAGACACATGCACACGAGCACAGACACGATGAGCACAGACACAAGCACAGACAGACAGATGCACGATGCACAATCACAGCGGTGAAATGCGTCACAGAACACACGACGACACGACAGCCAATCACGACGCAGCGTCGCTCAGGCATGCGACCGTTCTCATGCAGACGCTCATAATTTCCAATTGCTGGGTTTCCATGGCAACGCGTGCAGAGAGACAGAGAGAGGGCCTTCCGAGCGGAAGGTTTGCAAACAAGATCCCACAATGCAACACACGAGACCGACACAACCCTCGTGTTCGCAGCGCTTTACATTCGCTACCGTCGTCAACACTGTTTACTGCTTGACTGACATTTAGTTCTCAGAGTTTAAATGCCAAATAAAAGAAAAGAGAGAAAATAAACAAAAAACACACCAACCTTCTCGCAGCTCTGAGGGTGTAAGGGGGTTTGAGATGGAAAGCAGAGAAGAAAACCAGGGAAACACACAGAGAGAGTAAAAAGGCCACTGCAACCATCTTCATCTGCCACAGTCGCACCTCATTCATTTAGCTTACGTTTAGCTCTTCAGTCTGCGTCTTTGTGTGGCAGTATTAATCATATACACTCCCAAATATCAAATATTGTGGCTTGGCCTTGCTCTACTCTGAGAAATTCACTTCATAAAGAAATAAACTGAAAATATCACAAGCAAACTGAGAAAACACACACGACACACTGCAAAGACCTTCAATATTTAGTTGTAAATCATGAATGTAGTGAACACTAAAGTCAAATTAGTTTCCATTAGTAATTTAACACATACAAACAGACAAACAACTGAAAAAAATAATAATGAAGAAAACAATTAACAAGCACACAAACGTTTGCAATATTAGTAGAGGCATCATGCAGCACTTGATAACACGAATATCTGAGCGTCTGTCGATCGAACGCGTTCCAAATATTTTGTCGTGATTGACGGCTGGTGCTGAGGAGGGCCGGACCGTCTCTTTCCCGCTCGTCGTACCTCATTTACCTTCTTTTATTCTCTATTAAAACCGCGGCGCTCTTTCCGGACCACTAGGCCGTGAGCGCTTCAGCCCAACAGCAAATATCACTAATTGAGTTTACAGAAACAATTACATGCCTGTAAACCCAATTCATTTCAAATCAATTAGCTTTTTTAATGCTTCGATTAGCCGAGAATCGTGAATGAACCCCGATGGGAAGCACTTGAGTTAATAAAGTTGGGTGTTTCCTCCGAATTGCTCATGAGCAGAATGAATCTCTCCTTGCAAAAAGCTCATAAAAACAGAAACTCATTCTGCTTGCGATTCTCCACGTTCTTCAGAGTTCAGCTTGGACCCGCAATAACAACATGACGCGCTAAATTTATAAGGCCGTTCAGAAGTGCTGCAGAGGCTGCTGGGTAAATTAAAGAAGCTGTCTTCACTGACATGTGAATGAAAGTGTATTACCTACGGAGTACCTACTGTGTTCCATACCTCTCACGTATAAGTTAGCAGGGGATGAGTAGCGCACGCCTTGAGAGTTAGACGCCACGCACTCGTACTTCCCCTGATCGGTCTCCTCGCTGCGCTCGATCTGGAGCGCACCTGCACAGAGAGACAGAGACAGAGAGATAGAGAGAGAGAGAGACAGAGAGAGAGAGACAGAGAGAGACCATTAGAGAGAGAGTGAGTCAGGCAGAGAGACAGACAAGTCAATCAGACAGACACAAGACAGGAGAGGAGGAGAAAATGAGAAGTAAAGGAAAGAGGAGGAGAGAAAACAAACACAGCATTAATATTTACAGTCACACTGAATCTCAGGATGGTTTACAAACCTTCCTTTACGTTCTACACGCTCATCAGCTTCATATTTTACATGCAACACAGGCACATCAACCTCTGACTGTTAGGGATGGTAAGATTCACCGATTCACATCGGTGCATCGGCATAAAATTTAACGATGCAGTGCATCGATTTAAAAAAGTGTGTATCGGATACAAGTTGGCATTTGTATTGCGATGCATCTTTTCTCACATATTTGCATCAGTATTATTATTGGTAGATGCTCTATATTTGTATTATTTAGAAAGTGACCAATAATTTGTGACCAATATTTTATGTCTAGATTGATTTCTCCTCTCTAAACTGTTTTGCAAGTGCATTCTTTCCTCACCACTGCTGTTACGTGAATATGATATATCATAAAACTATGGAGATCAAGGCATGTCCTGAGAGTCACATAGAATATAAATGAACAGGGCTGTCTGTCTGAAGCAAAGAAATAAAAGCGAACTATCTGTACTGTATTGAATTGCACAGCATCATATTTTTTTCCATTGCATCGTATTGCATTGAA
Organism: Tor tambroides; assembly: GCA_021397915.2. NCBI lineage: Eukaryota > Metazoa > Chordata > Actinopteri > Cypriniformes > Cyprinidae > Tor > Tor tambroides. Next base: position 1,214 of record JAFVLL020004935.1, on the reverse strand, counting down.
TTGCACTGTGTTGAATCGGATCGCACGACATCGGTAGCTGCTTCATTTGTATCTTTAATGTATCATACCATTGGCTATGAATGGAGATGCGTATCGCATCAGCCTCAGTTATGGAGATGCATCTCCTTACTGTCCTTTATTTATATAGCACTTTTATACAATGGAAATGGAAAGTCATTAAGTTCACAGTCTTGAATCTTCGTCTTTCTGTCTGATTTACAAATCTTTTTTTGCTTTAAATCAAAGTTTGTAATGATGTGATTCACCTTGTAGCTGGTTGGTTTGTTTATAACTCTTAAACGAAGGCTTTTTTAAAATCCCTGTGGGAAAAATGAATTGGAAAACACTTCTGGAACCAAGGCCGCTGAAAAAATAGACTGTTGCCCTTGATACAGATTGTTTCAAAGCAGCTTCACAGAAATGAACAGGAAACTAACACTGATAATGTTGTAAAATGCTACAATTATGAAATGAATTTTATTTCTGCGTTACAGCAAACAGCTCTTAATGGAGTCCAGTTTTTATGTAGCTGGCTGATTTTTGTTCGTGGTATTCAGCAGCAACTAAATGTTGTGCAAAATGAGACAGAATAAATATGTTTGATATCTAAATGTTTGATTTTTTTTTTAAAACCACATTGGAATAGAAAATGGAGGCCATGTTTGCCAGAGTCTCAGAGACTGACTCAGCGATCTGAGCGTGTGCGTTTTGTCATGTAAATGTGGCTGTGGGCATCCTGACAGCATGTGAAATCACTGCGGCGGAATCAACACCTACAGACTGTGGTCAGGATTCACTGACGGCTGTAAACATAGAGTGTGTGAAGGACACAGTGACCTTCAGCCTGACAAACACCTCGAATGAAGGCCTCACTGATGACCGCTCTTATGCTGGACTGATGGAGAAACACTGGGTTTGTGTTTTACAGGGACTTTCTACAGAAAATGATCTTTATACTGTACAAACTCTCCCCACAAGGTCAAACATTTCAGGTTTTATTTTCCTCTTGGGTACATTTGGCCTGACACACACACACACACACACACACACACATTGGTATATGTGGTTTACAGGGACTCTCCCATAGGTCTAATGGTGTTTCTACCATATAAACTGTATTTTCTATCTTTTGCTGTAGTGTGTCAGCAGGAAATATCAGTTTACATTTCCAAACATTGATTTTGCCATTAATTGTAATAATCCAGTGAGGTTTT
>JAFVLL020004934.1:45147-91424 GCA_021397915.2 Tor tambroides | reverse complement strand
ATGTGAGTCGATCGCTTGAAGTTGTTGAGCTCATAATCAGAAGTGGGACTTATAAAGTCTGTGATAGCATGAGACCAGCTATGTTGTTATTTTTATCCCGCCGTGCTCCCTGTCTGTGTAATTCATAAACGTGAATTTATTATGCACAGTATAATCAGATGACTGGCTTTGAAATGAGTAGTTTTCTGTAAAGATAACAGGCTTGTACTAATAGTGCAATGTTTATTTGCAAAGGCTAGCACTGCTAACGCGGAGCTTGAGCTCTTGAAGCTCCACCCTCTTCTTCGGGAGCAACAGCTCACTCGCATTTAAAGCAACACACTCAAAACAGCGCGTTTTGTCCCACACCCTAAAAATGGCAATTTTAAAAAGCTGTAAAAATTTATCTGTGGGGTATATTGAGCTAAAACTTCACATATATGCTCTGGGGACATCAGAGACATATTTTACATCTTGTAAAAAGGGGCATAATAGGTCCCCTTTAAATAAGTAATTAGTTAGGCTATAGTTACTAGTTACTTCTCACAAATAGTAACTGAGTTAGTAACTGAGTTACATCATTCTAAAAGTAACCAATTACCAAGAAAAGTAACTATTGCGTTACTTTTTTTTTTTTTTTAAATGTTTGTTCCAATGAATGAAATGGACACTATATGGAATAAATTATTATTTTTAAACATTGTACACTAATACAAAACAACAATTTAAAAATAGCCTACTTATTTAACACTGAACATTTTTTAACATTCTAGCAGACATTATACCAACAAAGCACAATTTAACTTAAAATTAATAATAATAATATTGTGGCCATTTTTGAGACCCCCTTCTTGAATCAGGCATGCAAATAAATGCAGCCTTGCTGAGCAGAAGGGAATTCTTTTAAAACATTAGAAAATATTACAGATCCCAATTTGAACACTGTGTGAATGTTATAATAAATGTATTAATAGAGCTGTTGTAATTATTATCATTATTATTGTCTTACTTTTTAATTTTATTTAACAGAACAACAGTAAAATTACAATACTAACATTTATGAATATTGATGGAGCTTTTATTTTGACGGAAACCCGCAGGAATTCCTCAGTGCTTCTTTTTGTTGACAACAACATTTTTATAAATTATTCTCATTACTAATTTGGGAAGATTCACGTATCAAATTGTCACATGCCCTGTAAAAAAAATCATAAGTGTTACTGAGCAACTGAGGAGTAGCACAGTTTCAGCGCAGATTTCCCTCGCGTTTTGGACTTTGAACCCTGGCTAACGTGACAGCACCGCGAGCTCGTGCATCGCTGTTTGAACACATGCGATTCATGCGTGTATTAGAAAACATAATGTTCTGCAGTTCATTTAACTGTTTAAGGTCATTTTGCGATTTCAGTCATCATACAGTAACCAGTCACAACAACCACCTTTCCTCTTCTCCTCGGAGACATGAGATGCAGCACTAAACGGTCTCTCGCTGTCGGTGCTTGTAATGATTTTTGCGTCTTTCTTGGAGAGTTTTAAATGCTTCCACACTGCCATCATGTTTGCTGCATTATTGCGCGCCTATTTGATCGCGTCACATCATTGTTCGGTACAATTTATTCAGTCTTTTTGGTTATTTGGCTGCCAAACAATGGTGCATCCCTAGTAAAATACGTCATCGCGTCGCTATATCATTGATATCACGATATGACACTTTTTTAATCATGTAAAAATTTATACCAGTATTATCATGGACGGTATGATATGGCACACCCCTAACTGGCAATCCTTCAAAAAGGCATTCATGGTGGATTTTCTTTCAGATGATTACCACTCAGAAGTGGAGGAGAAGCTGAGGATGTTGGTCCAGCAGCTGCGACAATGCCTGAGGGACTTTGCTTATGACTACTGGGCCCTCTGTTTAAAGTGGAAGCCTGAGATCTCCGAGGAGGAACTGGTGAACTGCATCCTGAACAACAGGTTGCAGGTTGTCTGCAGGGGACAGTGAACACCGTGGAGCAGCTGGTGAATGTTGGGTCATTGGTGGAAAAGGACTGCATGGGAGCAAGAGACTACTGGCAAAAAGTCAGTATGCAGGATAGCAAAGACAAGACCAAGAAGTCTGCAGAGCGTACCAACAACAAAAACCTGGATGGAATAAGCCTGGCACAAACCCATCCGGTCACATCTCTCCTCATCGTACCTGTAAGGATGAATGGACAAGAGGTGAAGGTGAAGGTGAAATTAGACACGGGAAGCTCTTACACATTGATGCAATAGAAATTGTGGAAACAGCTGAAGAGTGAGGCTCCATCAGTCATTACCTCTACCCTTCAGAGATTCATTATGGCAGATGGAATGATTCACCAAGAGTGCACTGTGGCCACCTATATTCTTTCATGCCATCACAGGTTTCAGCAGGACCGACTACCCCTTCTGGTCAAGCTCATTCTCTTGCAGCTGCTAAGTTGAATTTATACTACGCCTTACCACCAACTGGCAGACTTCCCAAACTCATGTCCTTCACCCCAGAGACTACACAGTAAGACTGACAATCAGGAAGATTTGCTGAGGTTGATCTCCACCTGGCCACGCACCACTTCAAACACCCTGGGTAAAACATTGGTCATACAGCACTAGATCACATTGTCTGATGACACATACCTTTCAAATCCCGGGCATACAGAGTTTCTCCTCTCAAAAAACAGATCATAGAGGAACAAGTTGACCAGATGCTCCAAGATAACATCATTGAGCCCTTCTTGCCTTGGTCTTCACCTGTGGTCCTGGTCCCAAAACCTGATGGCTCATACAGGTTCTGTGTGGATTAAAGAAAGTTAAACAGCAAGATTGTGCCTGACACTTACCCAATGCTACTGATTCATGACATCCTAGAATCCCTGGAAGGGGCCTCCTGGTTTAGTTCACTGGATCTGCAGTCCGGGTACTGGCAGGTGGAGATGGAGAAAACAAGTAGAAAGAAGGCCGCTTTTATTACCACCAAGGGGCTATTTCAATTCAAGTCAATGCCATATGGCAGGGATGGGCAACTTTGATATTGATGAGGCTCAGAATTTTTTCTCATTTATACCAAGGGGCCAGATTACTAATACACGTCCACACACCTTTTACACCGTCTTACTCAATTTCCTCTTTATTTAAGGAATTCAAAGTATAATGGAATTTGTTTTTAAAGATATTATTAACTATAAAACTTGTGCAGTTATGCTAATTCAGTAGGGAAACTTTGTCGTCAGTTGACAGCAATATTACCCCAACAAGCCAATGTAAACATTGCATTGTCTGTAAATTTGCAACAAACAAATGTACAGAGGTCTTACTTTTTTATTAGTGGCCTACAGAACACTCTCAAAACAACCTAAGAGGACAGTTCAAAAAAGGCTTATTAAAAAAAAAAAGACTCCAAATGGTACCATAGTATAACCGGGTATCTGCAGGATTTTTAAAATTTAAGAACTTTAAAGACCTTTTTAAGACCTAAACTTAACATTTCAGTCTTTAAACAATTTTTAAGAAAAGGAATGAGTCAAAAGTATGAATTATTATATTAATTTAAACAATTATTATCAACCAATTATTATATTAAATTACATACATTTTAGTGTCTTAATTGTTTATATTTTTATAATGCATTATCTTCTTGTCGATCCACTGGTTCACATGAAAATGTAGCAAAAAATACATAAATATGTAGCAAAAACAGCAGATGGGCTTATTGAAAAAGCAAATTCGTTCTCTGCCAGCAGGTTTCACTTTCAGGACGGCAGAATATAGCGGTTTCCCTGGTAACAACAGTACACAAAGCAGCAGCGCCTGACTGAAACTGCAGCGCTCATATTTATTCAGTGAAATCACAGCCTTTTGAAGTTTAATCGACATATTAATCAACATAGCATTTCTTGTCTTTCCGTCTCCAAATTTAAGTCCATTTATAATTTGAGAGTTAAGACTTTTTGTACCATTTAAGAGTTTTCATGGCCTTAAATTTAAACAATTAAACTGAGGACTCGCGGAAACCCTAAGAACAGGAGCCCCCTAAGAACCCACAGTTCAGTGCAAACATTTCTGTCATGGATTTAGCAAAAAGATTTTGTTTACTATGCATTTTACCTTTGAAATTTGAGGCAAGTGCAACTCTGGTGTCCCCGTTGTTGTTTTTGTTTGTGCCTTTTTTAACTGATCTCTTGAATTCCATTTTTTAATAAAATCTTGTTTGTATTTCGTTGCTATATTTTCTTTTTCAGTTATTCACAACATTTTCACTAAAGAACATTTTTAACATCAACTGCAGTTTTTTTATTATTTTTATATTTTCCATTATTAAAATGGAATGATTCACCAAGAGTGCACTGTAGCCACCTATATTCTTTCATGCCATCACAGGTTTCAGCAGGACCGACTACCCCTTCTGGTCAAGCTCATTCTCTTGCAGCTGCTAAGTTGAATTTATACTACGCCTTACCACCAACTGGCAGACTTCCCAAACTCATGTCCTTCACCCCAGAGACTACACAGTAAGACTCTGACAATCAGGAAGAATTGCTGAGGTTGATCTCCACCTGGCCACGCACCACTTCAAACACCTTGGGTAAAACATTGGTCATACAGCACTAGATCACATTGTCTGATGACATACATACCTTTCAAATCCCGGGCATACAGAGTTTCTCCTCTCAAAAAACAGATCATAGAGGAACAAGTTGACCAGATGCTCCAAGATAACATCATTGAGCCCTTCTTGCCTTGGTCTTCACCTGTGGTCCTGGTCCCAAAACCTGATGGCTCATACAGGTTCTGTGTGGATTAAAGAAAGTTAAACAGCAAGATTGTGCCTGACAATTACCCAATGCTACTGATTCTTAACTCTGGCGTCCCCGTTGTTGTAGTGAGCAGTGGCGTGATGGTGATTTAAATAAAAATACAGATTTCCAAACAATCTAAACATATGGATATCCCCTTGAACTTGGTAAAAAGATAAATTTGTTTACGATCTTGACTGGAAAATACTGTTTTCATGGTCAGTTTTTCATTTTTTATTTGCTAATATTAGTAAATGTTTACGTTAGAGTGCACATCCTACTGCGCTGTTATTAATAGCTGAGTGCTTGAAAACTAGCGACCTCTTCTGTTTGGAGACAGTATTAACATCATAAACTGAAAGAAAGCAATCTTTCCGAGTCTAATATGATCCAGCGGGCTGTACTAAAAGACACTGCAGGCCGTCAGTTGCCCATCCCTGCCATATGGGCTCAGAAATGCTGCTGCCACTTTCCAGCATTTGATGAAGAGAGTTCTGTCTGACTTGAGGGGGAAAATCTGTTTTGTCTACATCGACGTTATCATCATTTACCCAAAGACATTAGAGCAGCACATTTAACATTGTTTAATGTTAACATTCTCAATATTGTTTTCCATAAACTTACCCAAGCCAACCTGACACTGAATATGAAGAAATGCCACTTTCTCAAATGACAGCTCAAGTTCCTTGGCCATATAGTCTCTGAGAGGTGTGTGGATATCGATCGAGAGCAGACTGTAGAGTGGTATCGTAACTTCATTTCCCACTTCGCTGACATTGCTGCTCCATTGAACCACCTCAACAAGAAAGGAATCAAGTGGGATTGGACTCCAGAGTGTCAGACTAGCAAGGATGCACTTAAACAAGCATTACATAACTCACCTGTACTGATACAACCAGACCTCAACAAAACCTTCCAAGTTCACACAAATGCAAGTGATCTAGGCCATCCTCACTTAACATTTTGAGGAAGGAGAAAAGGTGGTGGCATACGCATCAAGGTCCTTAACAGGAGCAGAAAGGAATTATAGTGCTTCAGAAAAGCAGTGTCTTGCTTTGGTTTGGGCTTTTGAAAAGTGGAGGCATTACCTGGAGGGGAGGCCATTTGATGTCTTCACGGATCACGCTGCACTTGTCTGGGCATTCAACTGCCCCAAAACCTCCTCATGCCTCACACGCGAGACCCTCCGACTGCAACAATTCAACTTTCAGGTCCATCACAGGAAAGGCTGCATCAACATGGGACCAGATGCTTTGTCCCGGGTTTATGAGTGGCCTTCTACTGATGCTGCCCCTTGCCTTTCTATATCTTCACACCAGTCGTCTAGCTTACGTCACACACTAGAAGGAACTGCTCAAGCACAACATTTGAAGACCACCAAGAGGTGTAGTACCGCAAGGTTCCTTTAAAAATTAAGGGAGAAAAGCATCAGCTGGTAATACCACAGTCTCTATTAACTGACTTCCTGCATTATTACCATGACAATCCCCTAGGAGGCCATCTTGGGCAGTTAAAAACCCTGCTGAAAATCTTGGAGGTGGCATGGTGGCCGTCCGTCAGGAAGGATGTTTGGGAGTACGTCAAAGGCTGTGAGGTATGCCAGAAATACAAACCCAGCAATACAAAACCTCTGGACTTTTGTGAAGTTCACAGATCACAGAGCCTGGATACACTGCAGGGATGGACCTAATGTATCCATTCCCCACCAGTAAAAAACAGAACACTTACTTATGTTGATTATTATACTAAGGTGGGTGGAAATGTTCCCACTTAGGAATGCCAATAGTGAAAATCTTCCAGGAGGAAATTTTTTTTTTCTGCATGAGTTTGTTTGATCGAAACAACTTGAGTGTCTGGTAGTGTGTGATCCTCAATGTTTTAGTACCTGGTGTTTTAAATTCAGATTTTAAAAGTCATGTAGTGTATTCTAGCATTTACAGACCTCCACTGAACACTGATACTGTTTACCTTTTAATTTTGTTTAATAACAACAGGCTACTATCATTAATTTTTTGCATGTTTTATGAGTGGATATTTCCCCACACATTATTATTATTATTATTATTATTATTATACCCCTGTCAATTTCCTGGTCTTCTCTGTCACAGTGCACACCAAATGAGAATTGAAGCCCCAGCGAGTAGAAGCTACTCGTGGAAGCCTATGCTGACAAATATTGTGCTTTGCTGACCGGGTAAAAAATGAATCCAGGCCAGAGGTGTAAAAAGAAGACCTTGCACTCTTTTTTCTGGGAGATTCCCTGTGCCATGTCAAGATTTAGATTGTGGGCATGTGGAATGGTCACTTTTACTTGCACCCTTTTCAAGATAGATGCCATAGTAGCCACTGCATCATAGCACTACGCAACCAGTTTGTCTACACAACCACAGCCACGTAAGAACTCCAGCAGCTGTGTAGCTATGGCCTCTCCTCGTCTGTCCTCTGTCACATCATTATACTTGAAAATAAATGCTCTTTCACCCCATAATCAGTGACGTAGCAAAGCACATATGACATTCAGGCCATGTTGCTTATGTCTATTGTTTCATCTAACATCACAGCCACAAAAGGTGCCTTCCTAGCCTCCTCCTTCATGCAATCTGTCATTACACTAACTATTATGCTTCCATGATTGTGACATCAGTAACAGTCCTGCTAATTTTTTTCCCCATAGAGTTCCCCACAGCAGGCAGAACTTGTCATAAAGTTAGTAAAAACTAGGGCTGTCAACGTTAACGCGTTAACGCATGCGATTAATCTAAAAATTTTAACGCGGTAATATTTTTTTAACGCAAATTAATCGTTTGATAAGGTTTGACTTTGACCCCAACTTCTTCCCGTCATCGCAGCGCGGATTAAGGTAAACTATCATTGCCGCGTCCCAGTGTGCACACTATCCATCCTAAATTCTGTGTGATATTAGTAATTTTCAATACTATTTAGGGCAGATAGGGTGGATAGTTTGCACATGGACCCAGGGATTGTGTGATTATGAGGCGCCGGGCTAGACAAAAGTGAAGCGAACGCGGAGAGAGAGAGAGAGAGAGAGAGAGAGCGGCAGTGCGTGAGAGATACGTGTATACTCATATGTGACAAGGGTACAGCGAACCAGATGTTGTAGTCTCTACTAGTGAGCTGACGACCTGAACCAGGTGTGTTTGATTCAAAACATTCATGGGACATGCAAAATGTGCACTCACTTATAAAGACAGTCCCTTGCCTCCACCTACTGGCAGTCCCAGTGTTGATACAGGTCAAATATTCAACAGCACTCATGGAAGAGCTCAGCTAATCAGATTCAAGGACCAGAACTCTTGTATATTTTGGGACAATTTAGTTTGAACATATGTTGGGCATAGCTTCTCATATTTTAATTTGTTGACTTTAATTACTTTTTTTTATTATTTTAAAATGTGGCAACTAGTACAAATGTAAATTTGTAGAACAGTGCACTGACAAAACAAAAGGTATCTTAATAATGGTAACATTTAAATTAACTAGTTTTATTCAAGTTAGGGAAAAAAAGTATTTAATATCACACTGAATCAGTCTAAATAGGTTTTTACCAATAAAACTATTAAGGTTAAATTAGGGCTATTAAGGTAAAGGTATAAAAAGTTATCTAAGCTAACAACTGCATTTTACCATTATTTACAGTGTAACATTAACAGTATGAATAGTAAGGATTTGCATCCGAAAGACAAAATTATTTCAACATGAACTAAATTTATTAATAAATTAATTAAATGTGTCAGTATGTGGCAGAATTTGGTCAGTGGCAAATTAAGTATAAATGCATAATTATAAAGTTGAATAAAAATAAGAGTATGAGTCTTCACAATTTATTAGAATGAATCTGAATAATAATAAAAAAAACTGCAGTTGATGTTAAAAATGTTCTTTAGTGAAAATGCTGTGAATAACTGAAAAAGAAAATATAGCAACGAAATACAAACAAGATTTTATTAAAAAATGGAATTCAAGAGATCAGTTAAAAAAGGCACAAACAAAAACAAGAACATTTTTGTTGTAGTTTTTCTTAAAAAAAAAAAAAGTAACAGAAAATCAGAAACTGTGGCACAGGAAGACAAATTTCCGGCTAGAAGCTCCGGTTAACATGCAAACAAACCACCAAACTGTTTCTTCAGCTACCTGTACAAAATGTGTTATTGTATAAATAAAGAATGTTTAAAAAAGCTGTTCAAGAGACAAGCCATTTGTTCAGTAATCACAACATCAGCATCACAAACATACAGTATTAACTTCCCATCTCTAGACATCTAGATACTGTCTACCGACCCGATACAACTAAACAAAGTTCATTTCCAGAGGCAAACTCTGAATTCTGCAGGTCTGAATTACAGCTTCGCTGCAATAACTTTGAATGGTTCTGTTGTTTATGGCTTTATCTGGTGAACAGCTTGAACACCCCATGTTAGCAGCAATACATTTTGAAACTATGAAATGAGCTCTTCGAACAATTAGCAGCTCTTCTTCGAAAACAGCTGAAATCATCCCAGCTGCTGAGAACGGCAGATGATGGATAATAATTTAGATATATGTAATCAATCTGAATAAAAACAAACACATCATCATTTCATAGTTTCAAAACCATGTGTAATGTTTTGTGTTAATAATGGACGATACGATTTATCAGTTTGATAACCAAAATAAATCCCATTTTCCTTCATGAGGTGAACTGCATGGTATAATTTGAGAAATATCTTTAGTACAGAAGATCGGACTTAAAACATCAACAATAAAATCACACTGAAAAGGTGGGCAAAAGACGAAAAACCTTTTCCTTTGCAGTAACCAACAAACTCATCAGCTCTTTAATCACTCACATAGATTTAATAAAGTACATTTTTTAGTAAGAAACAGTTGTGATATTGTCATACTCTATAGGCATGTTGTATCTTGGTGGCATTGATATCTTTGGTAGCAGGAATGAATCCATTCTTTGGGAATCTGAAGACAAGTGTATCACAAAGATTTCAATGACTGCCAATAGTTTGCATTTCAGCCTGAGTGATGGTAAACTGTAAAAGAGGTATTAATCAGTTTCAATAACACAACTTATTTGAATGTAATGTCAAACTATCCTTGAAGGTAATCTAGCTAGTAGCTAGCAGGTATTTTTATGGATGGAGAAGACCATTTAATAGTTTTCGGATCAAGGTCATGGCTTTACATTCATAAAATGTCAAATGCACCAAGGGGGAGCCCTCAAACCAAGTAACAACTGCATTGTGTCTTTAGTGTTTTAGAATAAAAGCCCTTGTGTTTCTATCCTATAGAAGAGCAAATCTTTCTAAAAAACATTTAAAACATATATTGGTATGTTTTAGTGTACAAAAACAACTCATGAGTGAACACTGATTTTTTTTTTTTTTTATCATCAATGATATCAAAAAGTTTCATTTTGGATATTCAAACTCTTTTAGAAGTGCATCATGATTGACCAAGACAGTACATTTCAAGTAAAACAACAAACAGCACAGAGAAAAAGTAACTCGAGAAAATGTCTTTCCTCTGCACACAAACATCTAGAAAATCCTATTAATCTGGGATTTAAAAAGGAACAGCAACCAATACACACAACCAAATGAATTCATCATCTAAAAAGTTTTCAGAAAGTAAAGCTTTGCCCAAACACTACAGCTAATCTCACTTGGAAGATAAAACAAAAAACAGAAAAACAGCAGCATGAAGGAAGAAAGCGACTACACACGCTGAAGAACTGCTTCTGTCCTTCTCGATCCTAACCGTCTGTTCCATTTAATAGTTTTTCCTGTTATACATGTCTCATGTAGAACCCCAGCACCGTTTTGAAGATATTCCTACAAACCTCTGCACTGTACAGAACCAAAGCCACGATAACACACAACACCTGATGAGGACACACTGCAAAACATCAGTGTCCTAAACGCTATACAATACCTAAACATGCTAAAAATATAACACATTTAATCCTCAGGCCAGCCAAGATGTAGATGAGTTTCTTCATGGGAACAGATATGGAGAAAAGTGTCATTCCATCACTGTCTCAGCAATGGATGCTCTGCAGTGAATGGGTGCCGTCAGAATGAGAGTCCAAACAGCTGATAAAAACATCACAATAATCCACACCACTCCAGTCCATCAGTTAACATCTGGAGAAGCCAAAAGATGAAACCAATCCAGCATTAAAGAGTTTTTCACTTCAAATCGATGCTTCCGACCTAAATACCAGTCCATCACTTTTAATAACTCTTCTTCCAGTAAAAAAAAAGAAAAAAGTCCATCCCCTGTTTTCCTTTCACATTAAAATCCAGCGACATATTTGTTTATAGCTGTTTTGGTTTCTGCTTGTAAATGGTGCTTGATCTGCACAGATTTCTGTCCTTATTTATATGAGCCTTTAAATGAAGGAAGCAATATTATGGATTATGAACTGGCCAGAAGCAACGGCTTGTAGTTAAAAACATCTTGAGATATATATATATATATATATTTTTTTTTTTTTAACAAAAACTTTTCAGCTTCACAAGATGTTAACTGATGGACTGGAGTGGTGTGGATTATTGTGATGTTTTTATCAGCTGTTTGGACTCTCCTTCTAATGGCACCTATTCCCTGCATGTAATGCTAAATTTGAGTATAGTTTCAGCAAATTTGTGTTTTTTGGGTAAACTATTCCTTAAAAAAAAAGAAAGAAAGTGAATACGGTAGTAAAAATAAGCTTTGCTGTAGAAAGCTAAGAAAGACAAAAAATTAAAGGTACACTATGTTACTTTTTCTTGTTCAAAATCTACAAAATTGATATAATGAGCGAGTACATCATGAATCCATCTTCCAAAACATGTTTTGGTCTTATCCTGAATCATTACAGTACACCTACAGTATATGAAGTTCCTATTCAGACTATTTCAGACTGAGCAGGACGGAGAAACCCAGTATCTGCGTGACTCGTCATATTTCCGGCTACAATGTTCTTCTGCGCCACACATGCAGTTTTACTAACCGCAAACAAAACAAAACCTGCATAACACGTAGGCCAGATATGAACCAAATGCCTTGATTTTCTTCCCTTTTCATGATTATATTTTCCTACTGCATATGTTTGATGGATTCATACCATTAATTAACAAAGGTGAAGCTTTCTTTCAAGTCTACCAAAATGACAGCTCTTCCAACCAGACTGACACATATCTGCTTTACTACAGCATGAAGAAAACTATGCTGACTTACACTGCAAAAAAAGGCTATTTTAAAGGTATTTTACTTACCCCACTGGCAGATAATTGTACTTATTTTTAGCAAAATGCAGTTAATTTAGTCCCCCGAAGCAAGACTAAATATCTAATGTCATTTTGCTTATCAGGCAATTTTTAGGTATTTTTACTAGAAACAAGACAAACACACTAAGTAAGATAAGCCTTTTTTGCAGTGTAGTATTGAGAAACTTCAAGTCGTGTGTTATCATCACTTTTTTCGGAACTATTTTTGATATTAACAAACCACTTAAAGTCACTTCCTCGAGACTCATGTACTGTAAGCCAATGGAACCCATATGGACCAAACACTACGTCCATTACAATGCACATTTAAACACAAAAACCAGCTTTCAGAATATTTGGTGTCATTACTGTATATACACCGGAAAAAAAATACTAAATCATTCCTATCTCTCATTTTAGCAACAGTATCAAGAGGATCCAGGATTTTAAAATAATTTCTAAAATCACTTATACATTTGAAATACAAATGAATTGATCCTGAACACTGTAACGTTAGGCACAAACTGTTTCACAGGTAATGCCCCTCATAAAATACCTTTTTTTACAAAAATTCTGATTGATTTTCATTACTAATGAAAAAGAAAATGCCCATAACTGGATAATTGCTATATCTGCATCTAATATTTTATAGGAACTTGAAAGACGAAGCTTTTTTGCCTTGCAACTGTATGTACCAAACTTTGCAATAAATAATAAGTTAATGATTGTCTGTTGCGTTCAGAGAAGTGAAGATTGAATTAGAGTGATTTCATCACTACTTCTTGGAAGATTCTTAAAATGGTGCAGCATGAAGAAGTGGCTTTAAATGGTTTTTTCACCAAATTCAAAAACAGGACAAACAAAATGCACTGTTTGCATATTAATCTGTACAAAAATATCTTAGTGCTGCTGACTGAAGAAAAAAAGAACAAATCTAAAAAAAAAAAAAAAAAAGTTGCATATTTTACAAACAATAAAAGACACATTTTTAACTTTCTCTTTTTTGATCCTCCCATATTAAAGAAGTAGTTCTTAAAAAATAAGAATTTGCCATTACGTGCATAAAAGAACACATTGTGTTTTCCTACCCCTTTTCTAAATCATCATTGTTTTTACGCATTTTTTTTCTCTTTTGTTATCAAAATAAATGAAAGATCGATAGCTCTTTTTCAGTCTCCCACCGTTGGCTGAGGGACTCCTGAAGAGAGAGGAGTTGAACAAAAGATGAGTGATGTCCTTTTTGTCTCTGTCCTACAAAAGATACACGCTCCTTTTGTGATCCGGATCCCCTCTGGTACTCTTTGTCTGTGGTAATCCGCAAATCTCTCTGAGAGATTCCCATTGTCCCCAGCACGGTGTAGCACCTCCAGAGGACCTGCAGGGGAGAGAGCTACATAAAATAACAAAAGAAATTCAAAATTCATGTTCAGTGATGAAAATGACCTCTAATGCACATAAACCTCAAAAAAGGCAGCAGTGAGTCTCAGTGGTCAAATTGTTTGATCTAAATTTAGTAAATCATTGATAAATGCTAGAAAAGTAGCAAAGCCAAGCAAAGTAATCAAGTATTTTCAGGCCGCAATAATACTACCCCAGATCTTTGAGAAGAATAGTGCAGAAGGCCTAAAGCTGATTGATTCTGCTTCGTTATCTTTATCAGGTTGTCGTGCTGTGAAAATGTGACAGAATGCTGTTGGAGAAGCATTTGGTCAAGGCGCTGCACGCTCAGAGAGCTGCTCTAGGATGAAAACAGCGATGCCTCAACACTGAATATTTTAAATATGCCAATGCTTATTACATTAACATTAAGACTCAAAAACAGCTTATAATAAAATTTATATAGCTGTTCTCGGAATATTTTATTATATGCAAGCTGGCTGCATTTGAAAGATAAATGCACAGTGCCAAACCTGCCATTTGACAGACAGCGCACTGCATTTTATGTCATCTTTCATTTATTGTCCTACCGTAGCTTCATTTGCTGTGTTGATAGGAATAATTAGTGTGTTCTGAAGGCGCCTCCATGGAAACCTGCTGCTGCTGTCCACTGTTTTCCTACGTGACCAAAAACGAGAATGAATCAAATCTTAACAATGACCCTGTTCAGCATTCAAAGCAGCGTGTGCGTACCTCTAATGTAACACTAGAGGGAGGCACTGGGGTGTACTGAGGGATATACGTTCCTTGCATAGCTGCGTTAGGTATATACTGCGGGGCAAAACAAATACAGCAACTGGTTATACATATAATACTTTCCGTCACGTTTTGATGGTAATTACAGTGGTGGCCAGAATGATTAGAACACTAGTATTTTCAGCAGCTAAAAAGTGGTTAGTGTGTCAGCAGGAAATATCAGTTTGCATTTCCAAACATTCATTTTGCCATAAATTGTAATAATCCAGTGAGATTTTAGAGATCTGATCTCATCATCATCCAGTCTGTCTGGAATGACATTCAAGAAACAGAACAAACTGAGACAGACTCCAAGATGCTTCAAGAGACCTTCCTGCAAAGCTACAGTGCTGTCATAAATAGATTTTCTTTATCAGTTAACTTCTATGAACTAAATTAAATCAGCATTTGGTGTGAGCATCCTTTGCGTTTAAAGCAGCATCGCCCTAGGTGCACTTGCGCATAGTTTTGCAGGTAGGTTTCTTGAAGCGTCTTGGAGACGTTGTTCTCCACGGTTCTTCTGGATTTAGTCTGTCTCAGTTTGTTCAGTTTCTTCATGTCATTCCAGACAGACTGGATGATGATCAGATCAGATCTCTAAAATCTCACTGGATTATTACAAGTAATGGCTAAATGAATGTTTGTAAATGTAAACTGATATTTCCTGCTGATACACTACAGCAAAAGATAGAAATAACTGTATGCTGGTGACTAGTGTTCTAATCATTTCAGAACCCACTGTAGGTTCTACTGAGAAGAATATCTCTTATTGAGGAACTATTAAAGGTGAAATTCACGATAACAGGCCACCAACCGTGCCAGCGCTGCCGAGAGACAGGTGACCGAGCTGCTGGGTCAGGGGTCCGATCATAGACGTGGGCTGAATGGACATCGGGTGATCCATAGCTGGAGTCAGAACGGCCCCCTGTGGAGAGAGAGAAGCCCGGAAACCAAGGATGATTGCTAGATATCCAAACCTCATGGGTGTCTGAATCAACATGGTGCTTCTTTTGTTATTATAGGGAAGATAACAAAACGCCAGCTGCATGGAAAATTTTATGTGAAGTACAGTAAAGCTACAATTCGACAACAAACCCTACAAAAACATATCTGAGCTCGTATGTGAGCACTCACAGTGGGCTGCATGAGGTACGACTGATGATGCATCCAGGACGGGCTGTGCACCTGTGGACAGAGACAAAAACATTGCATATCAATCAACCCAAAATCTTCCAAATAGAAATTGTTTTGGAGGGTCAAAATCATTGAGTGAAACAGCGCTGTTAAATTCAAAGTTTCTCCAGTGGCGTGTTTTGAATGTCAGTGTCTATTTCTTGCACACACTGTGGATAAACTACAGGTAAACCTGTCAGCTGTGTGGACCCTATGGCTGGATGATTTATCAATATTGATTAATCATTTTTAATCGATACTGATGAGGATTCTTAAATCTCGAGATCAATCTTTTAGTCTATTTTCTGTTGAAGCGTGAACTTCGCTAAACACTATCAACTTACTGAGATATAGTATCGCATCTCACGTAATCGCTCAGTCAGTGCTTCAGCCACAGAAGGATGTCAATAGCTTGTACAATGTCACATAGCATTACATTTACCGTCATTATTTTGTTTCGATTCGCCCATGACTAGTTTCTCCAACTTCAAAATCACAGCGCAGGCACTAGCAAAATATTGTCCCTGAATTAAAATGCACCATAGCAGCCAATATTTACTAGCCATCCCAATGTGCATTTGTGTCCATATGCTGCTCATCTGACGCCAGATGGTGATGGTGACAGTGACTGGAACGGGACGGGGTTTGCATCTGTCCCATTTGCATAGCCTTTAAAGGTGATATACGTATACACTACATTTTAAATATTTGGGGTCTGTAAGATATATATATATATATTTTGAAAGAAATGTAATACTTTTATTCATCAAGGATGCATAAAGTTGATGAACAGTAAAAAATATTTCTAATGTTACAAAAGATTTCTATAAATTCTATAGAAGTCTATAGATTTCAAATAAATGCTGTTCTTTTGAACTTTCACTATTCATCAAAGAATCCTGAAGAAAAGAAACGTTTCTTTCTCAGCAAATCAGCATATTAGAATGGCTTGTGAAAGATCATGCGACACTAAAGACTGGAGCAATAATGCTGAAAATTCAGCTTTGATCACAGGAATAAAGTACATTTTAAAATTCAGTCGAAGTCAAAAGTTCACACACACCTTGCAGAATCTGCAAAATGCTAATTATTTTACCAAAATAAGAGAAATCATACATAATGCATGTTATTTTTTATTTAGTACTGACCTGAATAAGATATTTCACATAAAAGACATTTACATATAGTCCACAAGAGAAAATATTATTTATAAAAATGACCCCGTTCAAAAGTTTACATCCATTTGATTCTTAATACTGTGTTGTTAGCTGAATGATCAACAGCTGTGTTTTTTTGTTTAGTGATAGTTGTTCACGAGTCTCTTGTTTGTCCTGAACAGTTAAACTGCCCGCAGTTTTTCAGAAAAATCCTTCAGCTCTCACAAATTCTGTGGTGTTTCAGCATTTTTGTGTATTTGAACCCTTTCCAACAATGACTGTATGATTCTGAGGTCCATCTTTTCACACTGAGGACAACTGAGGGACTCGTATGCAACTATTACAGAAGGTTCAAACACTTACTGATTCTCCAGAAGGAAAAATGATGCATAGAGAGCCAGGGGTGTAAACTTTTGAACAGAATGAGGATGTGTACATTTTCTTTTCCCAGAAGACAATATAAGTGAAATTTACTCTGATCTTCAAATTCAAAAAGTTTTCACCCCCGGCTCTTAATGCATAGTTTTTCCTTCTGGAGCATCAGTGATACTTCTTCAGTAATAGTTGCATACGAGTCCCTCGGTTGTCCTCAGTGTGAAAAGATGGATCTCAAAATCATACAGTCATTGTTGGAAAGGATTCAAATAGGCCTAGACAAAAATGCTGAAACACCACAGAATTTATGGGAGCTGAAGGATCTTTCTGAAGAACTGCGGGCAGTTTAACTGTTCAGGACAAACAAGAGACTCGTGAACAACTATCACTAAACAAAAAAACACAGCTGTTGATCATTCAGCTAACAACACAGTATTAAGAATCAAGTGAATGTAAACTTTTGAACGGGGTCATTTTTATAAATTCAACTATTATTTTCTCTTGTGGACTATATGTAAATGTATTTTATGTGAAATATCTTATTCAGGTCAGTACTAAATAAAAAATTCAAATTCATGCATTTTGTATGATCCCTCTTATTCTGGTAAAATAATTAACATTTTGCAGATTCTGCAAGGTGTGTGTAAACTTTTGACTTCAATTGTATGTTCAAATAGAGAGAGATTGTTTTTTATGGTATTTTTAATCAAATAAATGAATGCCTTGGTGAGCAGAAGAGACTTCTTTACAAAATCTCACCAACCCCAAACTTTTATAAAAATCACCATGCTCCAGTACTACCAAAAAAAAAAAAATGCAATAACTGATGATGATTTTCATTTTTGGATGAGCTACTCCTTTAAGTATTTAATGTGCTCAACAGTGTTCTGTCCATTAAAATAACTCTTCATATAAGACAAACGTTATGCGCTAGCAGACCTAGCGTCATTACTCAGTAATCCGGCTCTAATGGGCCGTTCAGTGCGTTTTGAGCACGCGTGCCAGACCTACAGGATCTCAGCGTACATTATTTGCTTTTGCCTGTTCATCCATCAGCACTCAATCAGGTGTCAGAGTTCCCACAAGCCCCAGCTCAGCTGAGTCACTGCAGTCTAATATTCTCACTGAACACATGCTGTGAGTCACTCTTTGTTTCCATTCGACTGCTGTCGGCTTTGACACACACTCAGCTTGAGCTCACTATCGCAACAAAAATGAAACAGAGTCTGGATTGACCTAAAGTTTGCTAATAACACACAGAAATGGGGAATTAGAAATGACAAACAAGAAAGCCTGTTTAAAGACAGGGAACTGTAAAACCAATGAGTGAAACATTGAATTAACAAAAGGTTTTGCTGTAGCAAAGCATTTCAATCAACTATTATAACTCAAGCTGACTAGACTAAACTAAAGTCCAGTTCATTTCTGCCTACAATAGCTGAAATTTGACAATGAAACATGATGTATTTGAACCATATGTAGACATCCACACAGTTTTCACGTGACATCACGCCATTATAGGAACCAGGAACCAGGAAGTCTTACCAGGTTTGTAATAAGTGCCAAAGTACTAAGGCAGTGACCAAATTTAGTATACAATCAAGCAAACTATATACTGTGCATGCAAGCTGATGCACACAGAATATGAACGCAATGCACTAAATTGCTCCATAGACAAACACCATGGATGCTTAATATTGTTAAAAGCTTTAAGACAGTGATATTGGAGTACTAATATATAGTAAACGCCTTATTAATAAGACATACTACTGTATGTACAGGCAAGCAGAAACAAATGTAAAATTGACAGGCCTGTGCTGCAGTGATACTGATGTTTCTGCTCCAGTAACATGACTGAAAACTACTTTGCTCTGACCTTATAAATGTTTTAAAGAAATATTTTCAATAATATTGTGCAGTAACTTTGTGTGAAAACAGTGCTGTATCACTGTGTGTATACAGAACATACAATTATGACATGCATAAAATTGGTATCATTATTTTAATGATACTCACCTGGTAGGACGGTACTTGTGAGGGCATGTATGGAGACAGAGAGGTCTGAGCGATCATCCTGTTTGGAGCGATGCTGTACGGAGAAGAATAAAACCTGGAAATAATAAGCAAAAACAGTAAGAAACATTAACACATTTTGTGACATTAGCTGTTCATTTAAAAGCCATTGAGAGTTATTTTGAAGAACACCGTTTTTGCGTAAAGTCTTAAAGGGATAGTTCCCCCAAAAAAGAAAATATTATCATTTATTCACCCTCATGTCGCTCCAAACCCATGAGATTTTCAGTGGGCTTTGATACACAAATGAAAATATTTTTAATGAAACCTGAGAGAATGAAAGTCCATGCAACCAAAACTTTGATGCTTCAAAATGTTCATAAAGCGATCATGAGAGTAATCCATATGAATCCAGTGGTTTAATCCAAGCCTTCTGAGGAGACACGATTGCTTTATATGATGAACAGATTTCATTTAGGCTTTTAATCACATATAAACACTGATCTACGCACATATACAAAGCACATTGGTAAATGGAAGCTTAAATGTGCTTGATTGACGTGCGAGAACCAATGAGGTTTATGATAACAACATAAACAAGAGTATACCTTTAAATACTGATCTAAAGCAGGTTCTTTATTATACACTTTAAAAATGAGACACATTAAACTCTGAGTGTGAGGGTGTTTCTCTGCGCTCACCCGTTCTGTAAGGCCGTTGGGTCGTACGTGAGCGTCATTCCTCCCTGAATGTGGAAAGGAAAATTATTAATTTTATATAAAATGTACAAGGTCTGTGCAAGCACTTTGTCAGAGTGCACAAAGAAAGCTCTCATACCGTTTCACCATCTCTAGCCCAGGATCGACCGTTCTGTAGGTACTTCGCCTGGTTCTGTCGTTTCTTTTGTCCTCCATCAGCAAACTTGCATAACAATGGTTCTGTAGGTACTACAGGTGAAGCGTAAGAAGAGGTTATTTTTAAAAATGAATATATTTTATTGTTCCATAATCAACTATTGAATTTAGATAAAATGCATTATTTATCACCTACCTGGCACTCCTGGTGGAGTTTTGATATATTTTCCATTGAAATGCTGAATGATGGCTTCACATTTCTCTGTGGATTCCATCCTGTTATACAAAGACATTAATAAACCATTAAATATATATGTATGCTACCAGTCAAACATTTTTGAACAGTAAGATTTTTCATGTTTTTTAAAGAAGTCTCTTCTGCTCCCAAGCCTGCATTTATTTGATCCAAAGTACAGCAAAAACAGTAAAATTTTGAAATACTTTTACTATTTAAAATAACTGTTTTCTATTTGAATGTAATTTATTCCTTTGATTGTAAAATGTAATTTATTACTTTTTATTTTGTTCAAAATTTTTTGACTGGTAGTATATATATATATATATATATATATATATACATACAGTGTGTGTGTGTGTGTGTGTGTGTATATATATATACATACAGTGCCTTGTAAAAGTATTCATACCCCTTCATTTTTTTCACGTTTTGTTATGTTGCAATCTTATGTTAAACTGCTTTAAATTACTTTTTTTCCACATCAGTCTACACTCCACACACCATAATGACAAAGCAAAAACAGAATCGTCAGAATTTCGTAAATTTATTAAAAATAAAAAAACTGAAATAAGTACATTGCATAAGTATTCATACCCTTAACTTGTACTTAGCTGAAGCTGAAGCTTAGCTGAAGTCTTTTTTTGTTTGATGCGACAAGCTTTGCTCATCAGCATTTGGCAATTATCTGCCATTCTTCACCTCACCTGTTCACCTCTCAAGCTCTGTCAGGTTGGATGGGGGCAGATGCAAATTTTCAGGTTTCTCCAGAAATATTTGATTGGGTTCAAGGCCAGGCTGTGGCTGGGCCACTCAAGGACATTCACAGAGTTGTCTATAAGCCACTCTTGCTGTGTGTTTAGGGTCATTGTCCTGTTGGAAGGTGAACCTTCTGCCCAGTCTGAGGTTCTGAATGCTCTGGACTGGGTTTTCTTTAAGGCTATCTCAATATGAGCTTTTCTTCTACTCTGATGAGTCCCTCAGTCCCTGCCGCTGAAGAACAGCCCCACAGCATGAGGCTGCTAACAGCACACTTTACTTTTTGGATGGTACTCTGCAGGTGATGAGCAGAGCTGGTTTCCTTCAAACATGATGCTTAGAATTGAGGTTCATCAGACCAGAGAATCTTGTTTCTCACAGTCTGAGGGTCCTTTAGGTGCTTTTTTGCAAATTGCAAGTGTGTTTTCATGTGTCTTCTCTGAGGAGAAGATTGATTCTAGCCACACTGACATAATAAAGCCCAGATTGGTGGAGTGCTGCAGTGATGTTTGTCCTTCTGTAGGTTTCTCCCATCTGCATATATGATCATGGAGCTCAACTAGAGTGACCATCAGCTTCTTGGTCACCAGTCTAGACAAGGCCCTTCTCCATCAGTTGCTCAGTTTGGCCAGGAGACCAGCTCTAGGAAGAGTCCTGGTTGTTTCAAACTTCTTCCATTATGGATAATGAAGGCTACATGATTCTGTGAACCTTTAATGCAGCAGAAGTTTTTCTGAACTCTTCCCCAGATGTGTGGCTTGATGCAAACCTGTTTCTGAGCTCTACAGGCATTTTTTTTTTTTTTTTTTTTTTTTTACCTTAGGGTTTGGTTTTTCCTCTGAAATGCATTTTCAGCTGTTAGACCTTTTATTAAGACTTGTGTGCCTTTCCAAATCATACCCATTCAGTTGAATTTGCTCCAGGTTAACTTCACTCAAAGTGTAGTAACATCTACAAGCAATATGAATGCTCCTGAGCTAAATTTCATCTGTCCCAGATAAGGGTATGAATACTTATGCAATGGAATCATTTAAGTTTTCTATTTTTAATAAATTTGCAAAGATGTTAAAAACCTGTCTTTTGCTTTGTCATTATGGTGTATGGAGTGTAGATTGATGTGGAAAAAAAAGTAATTTAAAGCAGTTTAACATAAGGTTGCAACATAACAAAACGTGAAAAAAATGAAGGGCACTTCATTTGCATTTGCCTGTTCTGCAAGGCACTGTATATATATATATTTACATTTACATTTTACATTTAGTCATTTAGCAGATGCTTTTATCCAAAGCGACTTACAAATGAGGACAATAGAAGCAATCAAAACCAACAAAAGAGCAACAACATGCAAGCACTATGACAAGTCTCGGTTAGCCGAGATATATATATATATATATATATTTTTGATTTAGTATTTTGACCTGAGCCCCATCTCTTACGTACATATATGTACGTAAGAGATGGGGCTCAGGTCAAAATACTAAATCAAAAACATCAGTAAATTCAAGTTCCTCCACACCCAGTTTTATACATTATGCAGCTTGAGTGATTAATAAAGTACCTTGCAAAGCCTACGCCTCTGCTGGTTCCATTAGCGTCCCGTAAGATACGTGTGGAAATCACCTGGCCGAAGGATTTGAGCATGGCCTCCAGCTCCTGCTCGTCCATGGACACGGGCAGATTAGAGATGTACAGGTTGGTAGGGTCCTGTTCCTGTTGCTAGAAATAAATGCATAATGTAAATCTGATTGACTGCACTCTTCAGTAATACAATCGGTAAAATGTTTAATATAAAATATAAAGTCTTTTCTACATTTCAGAGTGATAAGTTTGCAGTAGCAAATTCTCCTTCAACCCTTGCACTATTAGCAGTCTAACTGTCATGTCCATGTTGATTTAAGAAACATTCATGGAAAAAGAAAATGTACTATTAATAGACTCATAAAGATAAAGACTCATAACAGATTTTAATACAAGAAGGTTGGGTGCAATTAAAACATTTTTAGCTGGCAGGAATAGTGTATTTTTAAGTGGAACTTAAATTAAAATGATTTTATTCAAATATATACATCAGCTAACGAGTCAAAAACATTGTTCATCTCGATACTTAAATTGTATTCATTTTGAAGATTCAATTTTTGCATTCAGTTGCAAAATTGATTATTTCATAACTAGCATTTGCTTCTTCCCTCCCAATCAAGATCAGATTACGTCTGCTGGCTACCAGCTACAGTGTTATCATCGATTTTCCATAACTTTTACCAGCAACTAAGAGATAAAATAGATTATATTTTGGATTCAAATGCATCCTAAGATACATAAAGAAATGAACTCAAAAAAATCAGTTTTTGTTGGAAATTTCTTACTTTTTGTAAGGTTAACTTTACAGCATGCAATCACTGTCATTTTTTTGGTAAGAAATTTAGTGTTACTAATAGCCCTGCTCAACCCTATACGAAACTTAAAGTAGCAAATAATCAATTTTGCATCATCATTTATTTGTCAGAATCAAATAACAGCCTTGTTCAAGTGCCTTTTTCCTCCTGATCATCCCTGCAGAAAGCAGTCAGGCACATTTACATCAGAGTCAAATCACCAACTGAGAGCTCACAGATCCTGACTGATGAAGTGATCTGAAACTGCTAAAACGAAACAGTGAAGAGAGAAACAGAAAGATGTGACAAAAAGACTGCTGCAGACTGACATGACCTTTGCTCTGTCTCATCGCTCCTTTATCCATGACACGCTTTCCATGCTTTCTTTAATAAAACAAAGATTTCCAACATAAAACACAAGATATTTATGACAGTATTTCATTCAAAATGATATTATGCAAGCTCGCTGGCTTTGCTAGCATACTAACACACTACTCTTCCTCTTTCTGCATTATGCAGCCTGTATACTTTACATTACTGTATGCATACCCAGACGATAATACTTGCCAAAATACGCAGTATACAAACGAGCACACTTCACATAACACCGTATACCACAATGCAATGCCCTCGACTTGACCTTCTACTGCCAGTGTGATAAATAACCAGAAGTAATTACAGTGAGCTGCACAGATCCCTTTCTTTATGCATTATTTAATCAGACTGTCAAGTTACGCCTGTAACACCTGAGATATGAAATAATATATATTTTTAATGGAACAGTGTATGAAACCTTAAGACAAAATCTAAAAGTTTGCATATGTGTTTTTTGGTTGAGTATCATATGATACATCAAGCTTTTAGGGCTCATATAGTATGCTTGGTATATGAAATTATCAAGATCATAATCAAGGAGGAAAAAGACCTCAGTTTTATTCAGAAGCCCAAAATATGCAATTTATTGCAGCTGGCCAAAAATGAAAATGAAATTCTGATTAATCAACAAGATCTTTGTTACAGTATAGCAGATACTTACATAAACCACATATAAATATCAGTAGCCATTGTATATATCTCCCATTAAAGCTCTATGATTAAAGCTCTCTAATTTTAAAACATATAATGTAATGCAATATTAATTCCTTACATTTATATAGCGCTTTTCTAAGCACTCAAAGCGCTTTACATTGTGAGGGGGGGATCTCCTCAACCACCACCAGTGTGCAGCATCCACCTGATGATGCGACGGCAGCCATAGTGCGCCAGAACGCCCACCACACAGCAGCTTACTGGTGGAGAGGAGACAGGGTGATGAACCCAATCAGAATACATGGGGAATGTTAGGAGGCCATGATGGTCAGAGGCCAATGGGCGAATTTGGCCAGGATGCCGAGGTCGCACCTCTACTCTTTTCGAAAGACATCCTGGGATTTTTAATGACCACAGACAGTCAATACAGTGATGATTGAGAGACAAACAAAAAATTGTTCCTCAAAAGCCTGATGATCATATTTGATACTCACATCTGAACATGATTTTTCTAAAAAATGATGTCTTGGATAATCAAGTAAAGTGTTCATCTTCAAAATAAGTAACACTATAAAAGTTGTTCCTACATTTACTTAAAAAAATCTGTAAAGATTTGACAGCAAAAAAGATACGTGAAGCATGAGCTAAAGGTGGATGTTTTTTGAGTTTTATTAAAAGGCCTTTTACTTGCTAAAAAAGTATGAACTATCAATCACGCAACAGAAGGCATGTAGTAGATTGTGTGCAACAGGTTTAACAACAAAGTTTTGATGATGCTGATAATGTAGAGGCCACTCATTGCAGCATTGCTGTATGTGTTGCAGCACAGTTCTGTTTGAAATGTTTACTGTGGAACAATGCCTACTCCTTAGTATTTATTGTGTATTATGGCATAACCCGAATGTATTGTTTTATAGTTAACATAAAAGAATTAAAACAGGAGTAGATTATTGAAATTGCTAGTAGAGAGAGATGACAAATGGGTTAGTTTGTTAGATTACACTTTATTTGAAGAGGATGTTGTTACAATGTAATTACTCAAATAAGTGCTGACTCAGTAATATCAATTAACTTACGCATAATTTACTGTTATTGCTATAGCAAGTTCATGTAACATTTGTAACTATGTCACATTAAAATAAAGTGTTACCATTTGCTCTTTCAATGAAATGCATGCAGGTTCACTTTATACCTAGCATATATCAGTGTGTGTGTGTGTGTGTGTGTGTATGTTTCCGTATGACCTTAGCACACTCCCCACGTGTCGTACAGAAGGGAGTCTGGGAGACACAGAGGGATCAATTTCAAAAGACTACAACAGAACCATTCACAACACACACACACACATACACACACCGCAGCTAAACGGCAAACGATGCCATGAAACGTGCCAGAGAAAAGACTCAGAGAGCCAAGAGACATATCTTTATCTAGTCAAATACGTGTCAATTCATCGTATCAGTGGGAATAAAGATGTGTGTGTGTGTGTGTGTGTGTGTGTGCGTGTGTGTATGATTAAACGAGCCAAACATTACCTAACCAATGTCAACAAACCTCATGATAAAACACAAAGCTTGACTCGTGTCCATGAGGCTATTCGACAGGTATGATAGTGGTATGCACTTGTAAATGCGAACATACTTTTAGTCTTTGGTAAAATTTGGGTAGCACTATTTTACAGTGCTGTTCTGCATGTACACTACTTTTTAAAAGTCTTTAAGTTACATTTTGTAAAGTTTTTGAAAGAAGTCTCTCCTGCTCACCAAGGCTGCATTTATTTGATCAAAAATAAAGTAAAACAGTAATATAGTGAAATACTATAATTACAATTTAAAATAACTGTTTATTAAATAACTTAAAATGTAATTTATCCCTGTGATCAAAGCTGAATTTTCAGCATTATTTCTCAGTGTCACATGATCCTTCAGAAATCATTCTGATATGCCAATTTGCTGCTCTAGAAACATTTCAGATTATTATCAATGTTGCTTTTGCTCTTTAATATTTTTTGTGGAAACCATTATATATTTGTTCAGTATTCTATTATGAATAGAAAGTTCAAAAGAACAGCATTTATTTGACACAAAACTTTTCGTAATAACACTGTCACTTTTAATTTCTCAATAAAAGTATAAATTTAAAAACTAAAAATGTTTGGGATAAGTATATACTTTTTTAGTATTTTTACATTTTTAATTTCGTACATAAAAATATTGTTTTCTTTTCAAATAAAAAAAAATGTGCAAAGGTTTCATTTTGGGTCAAACAAAACAATATAAAAATATTTCTATAAAAATAACAGAAGTGAACAAGAGTTGGTGTGTGTTTCTGTCCGTGTGTATGAGAAGACATTAAATAGAGTCTCAAAACAACATTTACAACACCACGGCCTGAGAATGCGTGCTGCAAGTCTTATTTGCACACTGTTTTACTTTCATTTCTGGTCCGGTCTAAGCTGCAGCGCTGCGGCCTGAATCATATGGCATTCGTTTTTATCAAACTCATTGACAATCAAGGCACAGTGATTTATCAGGGCTGAACTGCTCGAACGGAAACACGTCAGTGGAGACACAGGTCTGAGAATCAACATTTCTAGGCATGAGAGCTGGAATTCATGGAATAAACAAAGATGACCTTCTCGCTGCACACTGCTAACGCTGAAACGTCAAGCACAAGCTCGTTCAGATTGTTACGTGAAGATCGGAGGTTTCTGTGCTGAATGGACATTATGTTCACGGCTTTTTTTCTGTAATAGTCTACCTTGGCCATCTGAGCTTGAACCCCACTGGCCTTGAGTGCAGTCACAGCCTTCTGTGCTGCTGCAGGACTGTCGAAATCCACAAAGCCATAACCTGAACATACAAATAAATGAATACATTTATGTCAAATGCATAGGTTATTTCATTGTAAACGAAACACTGAAAATTGAAAAGTGATAGAACATAAAGCTGCTCTT
The DNA here is from genome assembly GCA_021397915.2 of Tor tambroides. Classification (NCBI taxonomy): domain Eukaryota; kingdom Metazoa; phylum Chordata; class Actinopteri; order Cypriniformes; family Cyprinidae; genus Tor; species Tor tambroides. The sequence goes on along the minus strand of JAFVLL020004934.1, from coordinate 64,271 downwards.
CACTCACCTTTGCACTTGTTTGTCGTTTTGTCCAGAATAGCCTTGGTGGACACAATTTTTCCATACCTATTTTAAAAAAAATACAAAGACTGTCATTATAAAACCTTTTCAACCCCAAACTTTTGAATGGTACAGTACATTATATTACAACAAAGAAACAAAAGTTGTAAGGGCATTTAATGCCTCAGCTAATGAATGCTAAATGCACATTTTCTGTTATCAAAGATTTTGAAAAGCTGATTATTGTGTGACTGATAATGTGTTTTATGTATTGGCCTGTGAGAAATGAGTCAAAAGACTATGCCATTTGAGGATTTAGCCTATATCTAGTTAAATGTACATCATCTCTATGCAGTTTGTTTGGCAAATGCAGGGATTATTCCTGATATTACGACTTTTCACTTCAACACCAAACATATTTTCTGATTTTTATAACCAACTCATTAAATATCCTTTATGCTGTTTCAAACATAACCATAAAGATGGCAAGTGTCAGAACTGGCAGAGAATCTCCTATGACTCAGATTCACAGCATTTATGCATGTAAAGCTGGCCAAACACACACCCTCCCACGCATGTGAATGACTCTGAGGGAGATCTCCGCGCTCAGTGCTGCTGTATTTTTTGCACAGGTTGAGACATTTCCCTGGAGACAAAACAATTTGTTCTGGGCTTTTCTCCACCACACCTGTCTGTCTGTCTCTCCGTTTGTCTGCCCTGTAACTAAAAATAGCCAAGTACACTAAGGTACGCTACAAACAGAACATGATTCCCTTTCAGTGTAGATATGTATCCCCGGCAAAGTCCCATCCCAAACCTCTTCGTGGTGTCGGGGATCAACTACGGTTACCCTCCGGGGCTAAACCGTAGGCTAAGGTCTCAACCATTCGTGGTTGAGCCCAGGGAGGGCCGAGGGAAAGACCTGGCCACCTACCCTCGTATTATGGCCAAAAACTTCATGGGAATGCAAACAAATACGTCTTCAAATATGGCAATGGACAGTGGACCCTCCAGGCTGGACGGTGTCCAAAATGCGACTGGAGAAGAGCAAGGATGTGTTTCCAGTAGACCAGCCACTAATGACGTGGTTGAGACAAATCCTCCGGGACGCTCAACTGCTGATGCCAGCAGGAGCGAACAGAACTGCCAGCGCTGCACTACATGAATGACAATTGGTACATGGATTGTACGTGGCACGGACCTTAGAAAGTTACAGATTGTCAAAAACGAAATGGACCAAATGAAGATCGATGTCCCGGGGATAAGCAAACTCCATTGGATAGGAAGGGGCTATTTTCAATCGGGGGACCACACCATCTATTACTCGGGAAAGGATACCATCCGGAGGAATGGTGTGGCCTTCATTATCAGTAAGAAAGTCAGCAGATCAGTGGAAAGTTATCGAACAATTAACGACCGGCTGATCGCCATCCGAATTCGAGGTAAGCCACTAAACATCACCATCTTGCAGGTTTATGCCCCAACAGCTCCAACATAGGCAATAGACGAAGCCATCATTGAAGAATTCTATGCTGAAATGCAAAAAGCAATGGACCAGACACCAAAAAAGGACATTATCTACATGATTGGAGATTTCAATGCCAAAGTGGGAAGCCATGCCGAACCTCACATTACGGGCAGCTGCAGCTTGGGCGAGCGAAATGAAGCTGGAGATTATTTAGTCCAATTTTGTCATGAGAATCAGCTATGGATTACCAACACCGGCTTTAAGCAACCAAAACAGCATCTCTACACCTGGCTAGCACCAGATGGGATACATTGGAATCAGATTGACTACATTTTATGCAGTCAAAATAAGCGATGCAAGGAATTGGAAGAGGAAAATAATAAAAGGCCATACCCGAGCCCTATTCGCCCAACTGAAACGGATTCGGACGCCATACACTGCCGGCAATGAACAGGGAAAGGCGCCAATGGCGAAGTTCTGCACGACCAACAATCCGTCAAGAACAGGTGGAAAGAGTACACAGAGGATCTGTATGTGAATCCAAGCCAACAAGTACAACAGCACCCTTGTACCGATATTGAACCTGATATCCTGGAGGAAGAAGTCGAATGGGCACTCAGACAACTTCCAAACAGGAAAGTCCCTGGAATCGATGGAATTCCATCAGAAATGCTGAAAGCAGTGCCGATCCCAGTACTCACTGCATTGTGCCAAGCCATCTGGAAAGGTGGTAAATGGCCAAAAGACTGGAAGCGGTCTGTGTTCATTCTGATTCCAAAAAAAGGAGACACAAGCAACTGCTCCAATTACCGTACCATCACCATTTGATTATGCTGATACGATCGCTATACATCGACCAGGAGGCAACTGTCTACACAACATATGGTAATACAGAATGGTTCAAAATCGGCAAAGGTGTACAACAGGGCTGCATCTTATCACCTCTTCTATTCAACTTGTATGCAGAAACCATCATGAGAAAGCTCGACCTGGACGAGTCAATCATCGGAGTTAAAATTGGTGGCCGGAACATCAACAATATGAGATATGCAGATGACACCACCCTGCTCGCGGAAAGCGTCCAGGATCTGGAAGATCTGATCCTCAGAGTGAAGCAGGAAAGTGAACGTATGGGCCTGTATTTGAATGTCAAGAAAACGAAGATCATGACAACAGCGAGTAACGGGCAAGTCCACATTGCGATCGACGGTGAGGAAATCGAGGTAGTCAAAGATTTTATCTTCCTTGGATCAATTATTGCGCAGGACGGAGGCTGCACATCTGAAATCAAGCGAAGGATTACACTGGGTCGTGGCGCAATGGCGAACATGACCAAGATCTGGAAAAACAAAGATCTTAGTCTCTCCATGAAGTGCAGAATCGTCCAGACCATCGTGTTCCCCATCGTCACATATGGTTGTGAAAGTTGGACAATGAGAATCGCTGACAAAAGACGGATTGATGCGTTCGAATTTTGGTGCTGGAGAAGGCTGCTGCGAATTCCTTGGACGGCGATGAAAACCAATGCAGAAGTCCTAAATCGAATCAAGCCAGATATGTCGCTTGAAGCCAAAATTACCATGCAACGGTTAACATTCTTTGAACATGTCATGTGAGCCGATTCATCATTGGAAATATCTGTGAAGCTGGGACTGGTCAGAAGAACACACAGGAGAGGCCGTCCAAGGACACGCTGGTTGGATACCATCCAGATGGACACCGGCATGAAAATGAGTGACCTCAAGGAAGCAGTAAAAGACAGAAGGACGTGGAGGAGGCAGGCCTATGAAGTAGCCAAGAGTCGGACACGACTAAATGGCTAGAAGAAGAGTAGATATGTATTCCAATTAGCCAATATTCAAATGTTATACAGGATGGGTGATGCATCACATTTTTAATCACCATCAAGATTTTAAGCTAAAGTTATATGTGTCTATATTGGGCATTATGCTGATATGAGTATTAACTGTTCATCATTTTGTTCGTAATAAGGAAATGATGAAAATAAATTTTGTAGTATTTCTTTTTTCTTTTCTCACTGGTCCTTTTTAAATGGTGTGAATGATTTGTGTGTGTGTATTTTAAATAGTACAGAGAATACTGTAGGTGTGCTTTTAAAAATTCATATATACTGTATATGAAGAGTTCAGAGGCAAAAGCCGTTCAATTCTGTTTGAAATTTTCTTTTAAAATGAGCATTTTTCATCAGGCTCCTATGTGTAGGTTCAGTAATTTCACTTTAATGGCAATGAAAACAACCTATTATAAATTATTATTATTAACTTATTATTTTATATTTTCTTTGTAAATTATGAAACTTAATGTTAAAAAAAAAAAAGTGCACTGCATTTTCATGTCACTCATTGGTGAGTAGATATGTCCCATCATTTTGAGGTAAATGTGTTCTGAAAAATCTGTGTGTAACTTAAAGGAACGTCACTACCGAAAACCTTTTTTCTGCAATTAAGAACACTTTGTTGGGAGTTATTCCATAACATTTAGTTTTTATGTGTGTATCACCGTTCAGAACTGTGCTAGCTAACCATGTGCTGATTAGCATCTTTGAGCTGAGTTCAAAAGTATCTAAAATTGTCACTACCGAAACATTTGGTGGAGTTTCAGTAATGATATCATTGATTTTTTTTTTTTTGGGTGTTATTCCATAAATTTGTCACTACCGAAACAGTCACAACCGAAACATGTCATCATTGTATTGGTAGTGACAAAAGGGAACACATAATCCTTTATTTGGGGGAAATAAACAAAATTTTAGTACAGTTATGCATATTTTTTTTAGTATTTTAGTAAGTTTTAGTAGTGTCTTAGTATACAAGTTAAAATTCTGTAATGTGATGTGGTCGCTACCAAACATGGGATGTTTTGTCAAAAATAAAGTATACTGAATTATCAACTAAGATGTTATGATAGTTTTTGGTTCAATTTATATTCAGACTAATGAATCCTTAACTTTGAAATCAGTATGATCAACTTTTTGCCTTTTACAGAGAAAAATTGGATTCAAAATACAACAAATCTCATAAATTACACTTGAAATATTGTTAAAAATGTAATTGTTATTGAGTTACCGCTGAAAAAAATCTAAATTATATTATATATTAATAATTATATTATATTATATATTATAAAAAAATGTATATTACTGTGTTTTGGTAGTGACCAATATGGGGAGAGGATACATACAATTTTTTTGGAACAAGACACAAACAGTTTAAACAGTTTATCATCTTTTAATGATTAATGTCTAAATATGCATTACACAAACAAAACAAAACAAAAAAATCAATTATTCTAATTTAATTATAAACACTTAATGCAATTAAATGCAAAAACTATACAGTGACAGTATTTGTATGCACTTTATTTGTGTACATTATACAGACACACGCAGATCATCATATATTACCATGACATAAATAATGTACTGGATGATATGCACATGTTTTGTGCTCTCGTGAGCTTCAGTGAGAGCAGAGGACTGATGTAACCGGACTCCACTTCTGTCTCCTCCCTCAGCTCCTCTCTCTCTCTCTCTCTCTCTCTTTCTCTCTCTGGGTCTCAGTGCGCACTGGATTCACTGTCCCATCATGCTGATTATGTTTGTGTGTATTATTTTACCAGAATTATACTTACATTTGTTTTTTTGGTTACACGACAATTAAAATATTTTACATAATTTACGCTACCAGTGTTTCATTTGTCTCTCAAATCCTAGAAGAATTTTGATCAAAAAGCTTATACCTAGATAAATATAAACTGTGATTAGATTATTTGTTTTTACAAAATTTAGATTTAGATTGATAAAAATGTAGAAATGATTAAATCAAATTAAATTAAATTATTTAAATGGATGAGCTGAAGCAGACATTTAAGAAAAAAGCAGGCAATTTATCCAGCATACGTGGGATTTTTTTTTTTTTTTTCCCCAAAATGAAGTCTAAAGTGGTAATGAATAGTAGTAGTAGTAATAATAATGATAATAATAATAAATACACAAATGCCATGCATAACATCTGTTGCTTAACAGTAATAACTTTTAAAATGTTCATCATAAAGTCATTCTAATCCTCGTTTAGACATCAGAGATAACTCTTCACCACCTCTGGCAATACGCACAGACATTCCTGTCTGTCTCGGACTCTTTTCCGATCACGCTAGTTGGCCAGTTGGCACAGTTGAGTGCTGCTGGCAAAGCTGCTTTGGAATGACTAAATGAAGCATAACTTTCTACACCGAGTACAACTGTTGGAACAGAACAAGCGTCATTAACACACCGTTTGGCTGCTACAGCAACAACCTTGTCTGTCATGAGTTACTAACACCGCATCAAAAGGCCAATACGGTTCACTTACAAATCAGCTTTGGATTTTAAACTATTCAAAAGAGCCAATCCCTAAGTCTATGATATTCTGCTGTAGGGCTGCAATTGCCATTTTGATCATTCACTTGTTGGTTATTTCTTTCTTTGATTACATATTAAACATCTTGCCATAATCTTTCAAACAATGTGGAAACTAAAGTCAATATTATGTATGCTACACATTTATTTTGTAACAATTTTGCACACAAAATTATATGCAGCAAATACTATTTAAATAACTATTTTGTAATAACTATTTAATTAAATATTAAAAAAAAAACTTTTTAACTAACACATTAGCATAATGTGAGAGACTATTCTTTATTTTTCAGTAATCTCAATAAAGTTAATGTTCATATTGAAAAAAAAACATTATTTGCATTGCATTTAGTAGTTCAAGTTTCAATTACGGTTCATCTGAGGTTTATGTGCTCTACAGAAAAATGTAACAGTATACTAGTTTGAAATTACATTAGGGTGAGAAAATGATGACATAATTTTTAATTCAATTCTTTATCAAAAATAGATATTTTCTTTAAAGTGGTAACATAAAATGCAGCAATGACCTTAGCGGTTGAAGCCCATGACAGTGACATCATTTTCTGAACAAATTATCAACAGAATGGCATGCAATCGTGCTAGACGTCTGAGTATCAGTGTGAGAGTAAGATAACTGAGAGGATGAAGGGGGAAAACCAACACAGGATAGAACAACAAAAAAGAGGAAGTGCCTTATTATGCTGTGACATACATCCTGTTGAACAGTTCAAAGGTAACCAGTCAAACACCTATCATTAGGTTGTGTGTGCGTGTGTGTCTGTGTGTGTGTAGAGAGAGACGTCTGAGCTGCTACTGTTCAACCATGACCCAGTTAGCGCTGATGCTGTCCTTTCCTTCACACACTCTGGTATTATTTGTTTCCCCTTTAAAGAATTTCCACTGCTGACACTTCCTCACCTCTCACCCTGTCATCTCCTCACTTCAGTCCAGTCTGCTGCGCACCGCTCACGCACTGCTCATCGTGATGGCTTTAATAAATCATCTACAGCTGAACATCAGCGCAAAGTTACACCAGAAGAAAAATGACTGATGTAATTACAGATTTGCTTTTCAGTCAGTGACAAGAGAATTAATGTAAAATCATTGAAATCCCTAGTGAAAAATAAATATACTAAAATTTATTTGAAATACATTTATTTCATGCTAAGTATACTACAAATACATTTACATACTCGTGTTTAATAAAAATACCCCGGCAATTGTACTTTAGGTATACCAAACTGGTATACTTATAAAGTCTGCTAAATTGGAACAACTAATTTTGTGCTTAATGCACTTTAATTGTGCTGAAGTAGTGCTGAAGTCCAGCTAAAGATATACTGAAGTATATTTGATTGTGCTAAAGTGGGACTATTGCAATATACTTCAGGTATAAATATCTTGCATTTAACAACTGATATTATTCAAAGATCATACAATCCTCATCAATAGTGACATTAAAACACATTTTAAGCTTAATATTAAGAACTGTGCATTGTGTACATGTAGTACTCCAAATACAGTTTAATTATCATTTTTACTTGAGTAAGTCTCAAGCAATATGTCAGTAAATATGTTAATAGATTTAAACTATACTTAGTATGAAATAAATGTATTTTAAATATATTACTTTTTTACTAGCGATATACCTTATGAAATGAGTAAAAACTGAGGTAGATCTGAATAACTACACTCATGACAAATAAAATTGAGTTCACTACACAACTCAAATCATTTGAGAAAACTGATTTATGAGCCAGTATTTATCAGCAATATGAACTTGCATTACTTGAGCTTGCTAAAAATTAAAACATTTTCTATTCCTATTCACTACGCAATTGCAAAGAGACTATCACTGCACACAGTTACCACTTTTAAAATAAAGCAACATGCGTCTTACATAGCCTTAAGGTCTCTTGGCCCATCCTCGGCCTAACCACAGGCTCTTTACAACAACCGTAAGCCCAACATTAAAACAATCCCTAGAAATCCCAACACAACAGGGGTCCGTTCTTTGTACGTCGCTAACTCAGTTAGCTGGATTTGATTGTTGCCGATTTGGCTTGATCTTGGATCATTTGGTTCTTCCAAGCTCATCCTAGACTTGCTGTCATAGCAACAGGTCCGTAAGCTTAAACCTGCCCGGGAGCAGCTTATTTCATGTAAACAGGATTAGATTGCATCTTTTTAAGCAGAATTGATACTAAATATCTGCCCCAGCCGCCGCTACTTTATTACAAGAGTACCCTACTGGTCCAGGGACAATAATTTAAAATAATAATAATTTAAAAATCAATTTGAAAATAATATAATAATGTTGTGTAGTCTGTAATACTATAGACACAGCCAGTTTTACTCATTGAAAGATTTATTAGTGATGAAATAATTGATAACTGTATTGGAGTCTTACACACATATTCTACAGTTAATCTGAGTCGTTATATTAATTTGAGTGATGACAGATATTATGGGAGTGGCTTGGTGGAGCGCAGGAGATGCAGATAACATGATCTTGGCCCTTAAGAAACTTTAATTAATGCTGTCACGTAACAAATCTGTTTCAAATATAAAATTAAATGAATTACTAATTACAACATTGAAGTAAAAATGTATAGCCTGTACAAATAGTTGAAATCGTGAATATAAATAATTGGGAATCATGTAAAAAAAAAATTACAAATACATTAAAAACAGCACACATTTCATTTATCTATTATAACATTTATGTAGTTTTGTTTGCTTGGCTGTTTCCTTATAAAAGTCCAGAAATTTGTCAAGTTTTTCGTGGTGTCTTTTTTTAATGATATGATGTCATTACGTTGCCGTCTTGCCGCCAGCCAATCACTGCACTGCTGATCGTGGTTTCGAGTATCGATACATCTGCCCTTTTAAACCATCCTATGAACGCGCAATTATCTCCGATAACTCAATCCAGCCATACTAATCATCAACAACAGGTGCATTCGAAGAACCGAATTAGCCAGATCCTGATTAGTGCGATGATATCATCTTGGATGTGTCATTTGATCTCGGATGTAATAAGCGACGTACGAAGAACGGACCCCAGATCTCCCCTCATCTTAAACCTGTGCAAAAACATTAAAGAACACCTCTTTTCCTGACACATTTCATAGCAAAGCGTGGGAAGTGCAGATTTCCCTCTCTTCACGAGCTTGTTATTTCTGTCCGACTTACTCCATTTCTTCAGTTAAAGATGAAGAACACTGATAAGTATTCATTTTATTTTTGGAAACTGATTAGTATAATTTCTCCATTCTCAAATATTTTATTTACATTTACTAAAAAATATTATATCTTAAATATATATTAGTCAAATGAAAATTTTCATAAAATAAACTTAAATATTAGATGTATATTTAGAGTTTAAGGCAGTATAGCTTCATAATATTTTTTGATAATCAAAGAGCCATGTACTCTTCCATGTACCTGTCTGCGTAAACCAGATGTGCTCAAACATTTCTCAATAAATTTCAAAGGCAAAAAATAAATAAAATTAAATAAAACAAAAAGTAAATTTAGACATGAATATTGATGATTTTTGATTATGATTTTTCCCCCATCTTTTACAACATGGCAGATCAAATCAAACGCCACCACTGGCCAATCATCTCTTAAGACATTATTACTTAAAAAAACAAAACAAAACAAAATTCCATTCATCCGGTTGATATGTCAGACTGCTCAACAAAAAGAGCACTGTTGAAAGCAGCACAGAGCCACAGTGTTTAACTTATGAATGACTTATTTAGTTGTCTCTGCATATTAAGCTGTGACAGAAGTACATGATGCAGGCATTTAGCCGACTACACACCAAAACAAATAATAAACGCAGGTTTGTTCTAGACTGGTACATCCTTCATACGGCAGGAAAAGACTGTTGGCTAGACAGCGTGTGACACCAGAAATGGAGAGCTTTACACAGATTACATCATCACGAATTTACCGTAAACTCCCACCTTAACCTACAGTCTCCCAGCGGGGGGAAAACTGGCTGGATCAGAAACCAAATCTTGTGCAAATGCATATGAAACATGAGATACTGAGACGAGACTCACAGCAGTGAAACAGAAAGCAAAACTGACAAGTTTATTCATTTAATTTCAACAATTTTAAGCTGCTTTTAAGATAAGAAGAAACAAATTCAGTCCAAACGTTTCACTAGCAGTGTATTTAAAAGACAAACTTGCTCATGTGCTGTGTTAAACCGCAGGATTACGAAGTACGGCACTGCGTTTGCGTTCCGAGAAACGGACGCCTGTCGCCTGAATTTTTCCATAGCCTAAATACGGCTGTGCTGATGTTTGTGGAAAATCAGCATTAGCCGTGTCACTTTTTTTTTTCTCTCAGAAATGTTTAAGAGCAGCGTCACACTTTTCCAGTTGATCTCCATCAGAAGCAAGGCGTCAGCAGCTCTCTCTCGCAAACGCTGCAAACGCTGCGTGCAAACGCTGTGCGTGCAAACGCTGTCCCACATCTGAACTGAACTGAAGAATGCGTCTGTCTAAACATTAATGATAGGGTCTAAACAAGATCGGTCTTGACTTGCAGAAGCTAAACCAGTTCTCAGCCTCTACAAATCTTTAAAATTACAGGTTTAACATGAAATAAATTCAAATAAATAAAAAGGTAAAATAATAATAATAGCTGACCCTTTTAGTGTTGTGTGCGTATATATGGAATCAGCTGAAAGACTGTGTAAAGTTGCTTGATGTAACGTTTTAAAATAAAGCCCTTGGCTTCATCACAGGGCCACCTCGGAACAAGAAAAAACGAAGCATTTCCTTTCTGCCACTCCTATTCAATTCATATCTCCTGAATCTACCCTCATGTTTCCTCTTTTGAACCACAAATGGCTCGAGTTCAAACCTCAAAGCACACTGTAGTTTGCGCAACAAAACATACTCAAAGGAAGTTTATGAGATCATGAGATTTTTAGACTGTAAACGCATTACCAAGCAAGCTAAAGGGCCGGACTTCTGAGTTTGCATCCAGTGAGGTTTATAGATGAAGCGTCCAACTAAAGCATTCTCAAAAAAAGTACTGCATATTTATGTAACTTAGTAAAAGAAGTCCTAAAAGTGGCGAATGCTGAAGGTCCTTCAAAGCAGTCAGAAGACCAAAATTGAAGAGAGAAGACCATTTTTTCAAATACACAGTAACTACAGCATTACACTAGACATTAGTGTTTTTGATTTAGTGACATTATGATTTTTCAACACATATCGAAAATGAAATATCTGAAACTGTTTCAATGCTCTTTTTCTGCAGTTTCTCTCTTCTGACAGCGAGTTCACGCACACTGCAATGTAATGAGAACATTTAGAAACACGTTGTCCAACAAAATGCATATTTAATAACATATTTTTACTCCAAACTTCATAACATCAATCAAGTGCGTGAAATAACTTATCACAGAATGAAGCCAAAAATATATTATTTTATAGTATTCTGTACTGTAACACATGCTATGTCGATTAGCATTGCATTATAAGTAATAAAAAAACTTTTTTTTTTTTCTTATAAAAATATCCAAGATGGCTTGAAGAGCACAGATAAACCACTGTGGCCACGGTCATGTGTTTATTGTCTTCATGTTTAATAAGTCGAAGCATTTCTACCTTCCTTTTATTAGATACAGTGACAGCTGGATGCCTCTGATGCCTATGTCCATATTGTTCAGGGTATGGTATTGAAGTTAGATTCCAGTATCATGACAATACTGCTGGCATATTCCATTTTTATTTAAAAGCTGAGGTGACTAAAAACTTCCTCACCCGGATCATTTCAGATCCACTCGAATTCAAACTGACAGAAAGCGCTGATATCAAAGTAGGTGAGTTCTTTACTCTGTAATTAGTCCTTCGCTTTGCATTTTGTAATTAAATTGGTGTTCTGAAACATCTAAGTGTAAAAGAAACTTTCAAAGCAACTGGCACTTTTGAAACATTGCTTCATGGAGCTTTAAAACATTTGCAATTCTTTTGTTTCAAAAGAGAATGTATTAAACTTCCAAAGTCACGTGATTTCAGTAAACAAGGCTTGATTGGGTCAAAAGTGTTTAGAAAACCACTCTCATGGCACTTTTCATGGGCAAAGTGTCTGAATCTCACTGGCATGATCTGCTGAGAGTTCAGTTTAGGGGTAGACCATGGCTTGGTTTTTACAAAACAATTGTATGTTTTTGTACAACTCAGGAATTCACCACCAATTTGCTAAAGCATAAATAGACATTTTCTCGTGAGATCGGGTAAACTTCGAAACATTTCAAAAATAGTTCGCAACTATGGGGTGATCTCAGTGAATGTATGAACCCCTCTGTATTTTTTTTACTGAATGTCAGTCATAATGTAGACATTTTTAATGATAAGAAAAAAAGAAAGAGTAGTATTTACTTGTCTCTTATTGGCCTCATTAGCCAAGCCCTCCATAAAACACACAAAACAATACCTAAAAAATCAATAAAATTTCACATAGTATACACACATTTCACTGTAATGGTATTTGATTTGTAGATTGCATCTCATAGAGTATCCTTTCAAGAAAAAAAATAAAAAATCAACTGGTTTGTCTTTGCATGTTTGGCCTGCGTATTTGAATTCATTTACACTATTTTGACAAGCAGCTCTCTTTCTTCCATCGCTACGACAATCATCATTCACTTACAAGCACACCATAGTTAGCTAGCCTTACGTAGCTTACACGGAGCAGTGAGACTTACGGTTGGCAGAGCTTGACCAGGTCTTGGTCAGTGGTCCCCGGATGGAGTCCACGAATGTAAAGGTTGGTTTTGCTCAGCTGTTCCCCGCCTCCCGCACTACTCGCGCTGCTGCTGTTGGTGTTGGGACTGGGCAGCGCCATCTGGTGGCTGGAGGACACATAGGCTTGCTGTTGAAATGAAAAAAAAAAAAAACATATTACATAAAGTACAGTTAAATCAATGTTGTTACTGTTAAAGAAAACTATTACAAATCAGCGCTCTGGAATGAAAACAAAAACCAGAAACAAACAAAATTTGGACAGGAGCATAACCAGAAACAGAAACGAAATCGAGTTTAATAGTTCTCAACAGAAACACCTATTTGAAATGGCCATTAATGGGTTAAAAATGTTATTTTATCGTTCTGTTTAATATTTTAATTTTAATTTTGACAAGCATGAGTGAAATAACCACACTCAGCTGTCAAGTCATCAAAGGTAATTCACAATGGCAATGTCCTGTTACAAATACAAAAATATTAGCAGTGAAAAAAATGGAAGCAGCAATATTTTTAAAGAATAACAAATTAAATAAATGTATGTATGTATGCACCATTAAAATGGACTCAAACTGAAAGTCATGGACTGTACTACACAGAACAGCGGTGTCCTTACATTAACCTGCTCTGGCTAATGTGACCGATGAGACAATTCACCCACATACAGAATCAAAATCCTGCATGTTTCAACATCCCCTTTCCTCTTTGCTCCATGAGTTTGTTGACTTAACCTTTTGTCTCTTCCATTCGATAATAACAACACTAAGCAACCTTCAGATGCTTGCCAACAGAAAACCAGCACTGAAATGTGAAAGACAGCAAAATGTTTGGTCGAAGGTTTAAGGCGCCATGTATAGGACATTACTCACACTGAGACAGGGAAACCAAAGGACACTGACCCAAGCAATAAAGCTGTCACAGAGCGCTTCAGCTTACACAACACTGAGCCAAGACAGGGAGAGGATGTGGACTGACATGACTGACTGCATGAGTAATGTTTTGCAATTTTGCTTGGAATGAGAAGCTTAAGTGTCTATGTTTCCTCTCACTCCAGTTCTGCTCCATCACAAGCACGTAAATGACCCAAAATGCAACATCCGCACGTAAAAAGACTACTATTAACAGGTAATGTGAATGTGGTGACAACCAAAAATTCTTAGTGGAATTTTAGAAAAAGTTTTTAGAAGAACATGAAGTGTTCCTTTCACATGAGGGAATGAGGAAAAATTAAGAGAAGGGCAATACGTCATTCTCTCCTCTCAGAAGTGTAGTCTATTCAGCTCTGTGAGGGTTTCTCCTGCTCAAAACCTGAGAGCTAGAAGGAGAAACTGTTGTCCTTCTACTCCACTCACATACAAACTCCAGTCTGTTCTCACTCACAGGGCATCTGATATGGCCACATGCCTGCAGGCCACTACACAGACGACAAAACAGGCCTATGGTGCTTTGGTGTCAATACACTGATGCAATAAATTTATTCAAAAAAAGATAAATAAATAAAATTAAGATGCATTCCAAATTTCCAGCACTTAATAGGTGGAAACGAAGTCCCCAGCGGATTGTGATCATGATCCGATTACTGAAATCACATAGTGCGAAAGTTAAAAGCCACATTAAATTTCCAGTGAAACACTATCTAAGACCCTACGATTTCTGCAAATACGTACAAACATTTTGGATGAATTTCTGTGGAGCAGCGCTTTAAGCACTGCACCAAAAAAATAAAAGCAATAAAAGGATCTGTTAAATTTCCATTTCATTACATTTTAAAAGACTAATAAATTAAAAAAAATATATAATTATAATATAAAATATAAAATTAAATCATAAATCCAGAATATATTTATTTAATTGGCCTTTAAAAGACTCTCAGGTGCACTGTATATGCAATATAACTCGTGACAAAAAAAAAAAAAAAAGTAAACGTGTACCTTGAATACAATATAAGTTGCTTTGGATAAAAGTGTCTGCCAAATGCATAGATGTAAATGTAAGAAAAGAAAAGAACATTTACATACATTATTAATCTTCTACTGCACGATTGATGCAGAATAAGACACATAAGAGGCCATATTATGGAAGTCATGTTTCACTTATCTCTCTATTCCTGCTTTGTCTGAGAGAGTGTGTCGTGGGAATCGTTACAACAAACTCAATGATCCATTCTGCACTACAAGAGAAACAAATGTACTTTTCCTCTGAACGCAAGAGACATTTACAGGAAGATTGCATGAAAACAGCAGACAAAGAACACCACATTAAGCAAATTGAAGATCTCTCACAGCTTCACCACGTGACGCATAATAACACTCTCTCTGTATTATCACTCCGGGAAACTCTCTGGCTGCCTTATTTGGTCTTGACGGGGTTCAGAGAAGGATAAAGCGTCCAATTACAGTCAGCAGCAGACATCTGACTGCGCACGCCGCCAGCGGGGTTACAGATCGCGGCCTGCTAGTTTAAGGATCCGCTGGCACAAATCAAGGGCTCAGGGACCCTGCAGGGACCCGCTTCAGTCAGGCTAATTATGAGCATTTCTGCTTTTGGGAGCCTAACTTGCTTGCGCTTTAAAAGTTTCAAGAGAAACTCTCAAAAGAACAGCCTTTTGGAGTGGCCTGATCTCTGTTGATTCATTCAAAGAAAAATACTCCAAAACTTCAAAAGTGATGAATACTTAAGCAATTGTAGAACCCATTATTTGCATCAAAGTAACCAACTCGCACCAAAGCGTCTCCAACATCCACAGTGACTCACACAGGTGAACACAGGTGCCAAAAAACACAGATCAATGAACAAATACTACAATAACTAGACACCGGGAATGGCTTCAAAGTGCTTTTAGCTTCGCCTTGCCAACAGTTAGTGCCCAAAGATCAGAGAAACTCATAGTCATATGAGTCACAGTTCATATTCAATTACAGGCTTTCTGCAGGTTTCGTGAGGCTAAATTTAAGACCTCTGTAGGGCCTCGCTAATAGAAATGTAACACTCTAAGAAATGCTTCATTATATTGTTACTATTAAACAGAAATGGCTCGGAAGTACATATATGGTAACGTAAAAGCTTACAAACATTCATTTCCATGCTACAAAAGTAACATAAGATGTACAAACTTCCTCTAACCAACAAACACAATGTGACTCTATGCTGTATGTGCTCTAAAATGCTGCTATGGCACCTAGTGACTCTTTAAACAGAACAAACGGATGTAAGAACAATAAATAAAGCCTCTCTGATGGCAATCTGATATACCCTCCCACTTGTGTGAAATTACACTGTAAAAAAAAATTGAGTATGTTTAACAAGAAAACACTACTTCAGTCTTCAATGTGTTACTTGCTGCTTCTTTGTAATTATTTGTGAAATGCCCTCACAATTAGCTACATTGACATGCACACAAATAATTAATTGGTAATTGAATCGGATGAAAATTGAAAACTGCTGTTGCAAGGTGTGGAATATGACTAAATGACAGATCCGTTTACACCTGGTATTAAGATGCATTTTCGTCGATCCGATCACAAGTGGATGACGCGACGTAATCAAATGCATTCGAACAGCCGCTAAAGTCCCGCCATTCCATTCCATCCATTAACTGACAAAATTAGATTTAAATTAAAAATAAATGATTAAAAATAAAAATAAATGTTTTTCCTTTCAGTGGTTTAGTTTGTGCATGTGCATAAACAACAGGAGAAAATGGAGAAAAACTAAATAAAATGACATGATAGGAATAAAATAAAGGCCTAAATATGTTACATTAACCAAACAAAAGGAACAAAAAGTAAATAAATTAAAAAAAAAACAAGTCTGTTTTTCCACTGTGAAAAGGACAACGTCCACAGTCCCATGATATACCATTTATAGCATTGCTAGATGTTTATAGGCCATTATAATTTGTTTTATTTATATAATTTTGTACAATATGTAAAGGATTTGCTGACAACTTACAGCTAACTCATTTTTTCTCTCTCTCTCTCTCTTTCTCTCTCTCAGCACAATGTTGACTGATATGTGTATCAGAATTTTTTATCCATGCAGTAGCCTAAACGTTTTAAAAATAGCTTTGGGGGGAAAAAAATAAAAGTCCACAGCGTTCGACTCGTACGTAAATTGTGCGACCTTGTTTTACAATGTTAGATTGACAGATCAGATCAGATTAAGCCCACATACACTGGTTCATAGACCTTCCCCTCAAAAGTGGACAGAAGAGACAGATTAAAACAGGAATAGGTCTCCCTCGTGTACTTGTGATCCGATCCACCAAAATGCATTTTAATACCAGGTGTACACAGGGCCATTGATCACACAAAAGCATAAAAAGCATTTTCCAAAACACTCAATAAGATAATATGATGGGTGATGTTTCTGCATTACTGGTGTCAACACTTCAGTAACTTACACACACACACACACACACACACACACACACACAGTACTTCGAAAGCACAACAGTCACCTGGACAACCTGTTCCCTGTAAGGTTATTGCATAAAGAAATGTCAGTGTCTTTGAAATGAATGCCTCATTTTTTCAAGGAATTGTAATACGCAGCCCGCACTTTCCTGTTACAGTACTGCACATAATCTGCTCTTCCTCGGCCACTGGATCCACTTTCCAAAGGGCATGTGTGAGCCACTGTCCTCTGAAACCTAATGACATTCGTGAAGCTCTGATGTTCACCTAAAGTAAACTAACTCTGATTGCTAAGGTTACAGAAACACCATGACAGTTACCCCAGTTTTCAAAACCAAAAGTTGAGTTTAGCTGTTTACTTTAAGTTATCTTTACCAGTTAAGTTAGCTTCACCTGCTTGTGCACAATCTTTATATTTCATTAAAATATAATAATCATTGCCTCTAAAAGTGCTGATGTAATTAAGGCCATGTTGCCGGAAAAAAAATGTATCAATGAATGAATAAATACACAGATAAATGAAAAAAAAAAAAAAAAAAACCTCTGGAAACAGCATTCACAAAACATTTTTAAGAAATAAAAGTATTATGGTTATTGCGGTAATCAGCGGTCAGTGCAAAAAAGACGACGTTTAAACTGTAAAACAGTTTAAACTGTGAATTGCTCAGTCAGTCTTCGGGAAGAATTAACAAAGACTTAGATAACACCAAAGCATATCATTTTCTCCTTAAGAAAAAAATAAGGTGTTTGTGAACTTTCTTAAATTGGTTCATAAGAATTTGTGTGTGTGTGTGTTTATTTATTTTCATTTAATCTTTATTTTCTTTTTTTTTGTTATCTAAACTGTTCCCATAACTGCACATTAGGTGTAAGAAGAGGAAACACATTTCCGATCTGATGGCCCAGAAAGGAACTCCAAATCCCGTGTCACAGTCTAGTCGTTCACAATGAGGGCTGAAATAGAAACTTGTGCTTCACATGGAGCATTTTATTTGCTCCTCTGGTCTTAATTAAGTCTCCGGATATCCACGAGGCCAGAGCTCCGGCTCAAGCCTGCTCTTTAAACATCTCCTAGAATGCACCATCTTTTCTTCTCCTGTCTGCTTGTTCTCTACATGTGTGTCTACGTGTGTGTGTGTGTGTGTGTGTGTGTGTGTGTGTGTGTGTGTGTGTCCTTTAGGCCCCTAAACTCAACTACATTCCAAGGATTTTTGGGATGTTCCTAAAAGAAGCATGTCTTTTCTTCTCTTCCATTACCTATACGCTGACCAACAACACACCTGCTTCCCCTCCTAATCAAAAAACAGCTACAACAACAAATAAAACACACGAGAAGCATATTGTAAGCTGACAGACAACTGACTAAATTTATGGCATGATGATGATTTAGCTTAATTTCAATAAAAAATAAATAAATAAATAAAAAAACGTTAAGTTTCCTTTTACACATGTAAACAGCTTATTAATTAAGATGGTATAAAATTGAAGATAATCTAATAAACAGTTGTGTTATGCTTTATCATAAATTGACAAAATAATAATAATAATTATTATTATTATTATTTTATTACAAATACATAAAAACAAAGTGGAATTAATATGTCTACTGGATGAAAAAAAAACAATGTTTATGGATAATAATTACAGAGCATTACATTTTATTTCAGCAGATTCTTAAATACATTCATTCTGTATAGTAATCAACAGTTTCTATTCATTTTTGATGTTGAACTGCATCTATTTTTGTGAACATCACTCCACATAAAATTCAGACAAAGAAAGCTTCAAAATACCAAGGATGGATTTGATTTATTAAAGGGATAGTTCACTTTGAAATTAAAATTTGGAATCTATCAGCTTACTCCAAGGGCATCCAAGATGTAGGTGTCTTTTTTTCTTCAGTAGATCCAATTTTGATATTTTTAGGTCAAACCGTTCTGGTCTGTCAGTCGTATAATGGCAGGTATAGGTCACTGTAACTATAAGAGGGAAAAAGAACATGCACAGAGAAATCCAAATTAAACAATTCCCCATCGTAACTACACATT